>VDFB02280181.1:0-29038 GCA_007258455.2 Sequoia sempervirens | reverse complement strand
TGAAATTCCCAATTTATGGTTTTTATTTTTCGTTCTTGGGTTGAAAGATATTGCAGTTTTAGTTTCCCATATTTGCACCTGAAAATCTTCTGAGTTAGATTTGAGGCACTTAGAGTTCCCGAAACAGCCCCAAAACTTTCCAAAATTAGTGTAGAAAATTTTGAGCATGTTATTGACTTTGAGACCTTTCCAACGGTTCAAACGGTTCACGAATCGGAGTCCCGGATCAAAAGTTATGGCCCCGGGAAGTTGGCACACTTTCTAGAAGATACAATTGCAAATGCTCTTTTGAAATTTGAACTTCATGTTGTAAATTTTCAGTGCCAAACTTCCTAAACTCAAATTTGAATGTTGTTTTTGCTTCAAACTAATGAGGAGCTCTATTTATGGGCAGGTTTCTAATTTTTGGGTAGCTTTTTGGGGACAAGCTCGCATATTGTGAAAGGGTTATTCTGTAGTTTTCTGTAACTTGCATGTGTTGTAGAACTTGGGGATTGAGATCCTCTGCATGTAAGAAGCTCCATTTTCTGAATAATAAAATTATTCTCTTGTTTGTGGGTTATTTTCTATGTCTCGGGCTGTACCCTCATCAAAAATACGAATATGTGGGTGATAGCTCTTGATTTAAATTTTTTGCATTAGGCATGATAGGCGATGGGATACATGATAATATTGGATTAAGGATTTCTTGATCATCAAATAGATTTAAATTAAATGTTGGACTGATTTGATATGTATATTATGATATTTCTATCAAGATTCAACCGTGTAGTTTTATGAATCAAAATCATTCACCCATGTTTCAATTGACATGGTTCAATGAGTTTGACTTGTAAAACCACATGGTTGAATCCTAATAGCAATATCATAATTTGACACGCTATGGAAAATACCTCCTACTTATCAATTAAAATGTATATATCAAGGATAATCATTGGAAGGAAGTTGGAAAGGTATCATTGTTTAATGGATTACTTGACATGGATGATTGTATGATTAGGATTGTGAGAGACTTAAGGATGATGAATTCGAATTAGAGATGAAATATTTTTATGGGAAAGCTTCTTCAATATGTGCCACCATTAGGTCAAATGATGCTAATATGTCTTGAAACGGATCATTGCTAGACAAGGGTGAATGATCTTGATCATGCTTGGAAAAGATTCTTGATATATGTCGAATTCCTCATTATGTGAGGTAGAGGCATCGTCAATGTGATTATTTATGGATAATTTTTGAAGGTTATCCTCAACAGTGATTGTACCTTGATCAATAAGGTCTTGTATGAGATGTTTAAGTCTTATACAATTTGATGTTTCATGACCTTTTATCCTATGGTATCCATAATAAACATTGTCATCATACCATGATGGTTTGAAATGAGGTTCATAATCACCTTGTGACCTTTGAAGGTTGATAAAATTGGATTGGACTAACTTGTTTAAAACGAACTCAATTGGCTCCCGTAAAGGAGTATACTCACATTTGGTGGTGTTGTTGGATAGTGATGTGCTTGTTTGGGGATTCATGTTTTAATTGTTTGGTTTATAGAATTGTAAGGTTTGACATTGATTAAAATATAACACATGTGAAAAATAATTCTAAACTCTTGATTAAGGATACCCATATTTGTTATATCATTGAAACTAGTAGGATATGATGACCCCATGTAGGGACAAAATGAAAGTGAATTTGGCTAATAGATTGGCATTGACATGTTTTTTTTAATTTCAAGATTGGATTTATAAAAACATCTAAGTGATCTTGGACCAATGTTTAGATGATAAGTTTTTTTGCTATTGTTTTGGATGAAAAGGATAATTACAAGCTATTCTACATGAATCTCAAGTTTGTTAATGCTTGATAGTTCAAAAAAAAGAATCTAGAATTTTTAGGGTTCTGTGTTTTCTGTACTGACAGTCAGAAGTGTTGAGTTACAATCATAAGCATCACACTTCCTATAAAAAAAGCATAATACTTTTTACAAAAGAGCTAGTTTACTACAAAGGCATCACACTGTTGAATTCAAAAGTGTCGAATTACTGATTTGCTGATTTTCTCTGAAACAAAATTTTTGAGATGCACAAAAGCATCGAGTTACAAAAAAAAGGTATCATTTTAATAAAAATAGAAGTGTTGGGTTGCAAAAAAAAGAAATGTAGGGTGACCATCAAAAAAATCGCTTTGACTTAAACAGTTTTTACAAGTTCTAACTTAGGGTTTTGAATTTTTAATGTCTGATTTGTGTTTAATTGATCTAGAAAGTGATACAAGACAATAAAAATAACATGTAGGACTGACTCAATGGATTGTTTGGTAGATTTTCACATGTTTTCTTCAATAATACCATACTAATTGGTGTTACAATTATTTGCACAATAAAGACACACCATAGATATATAATCCTATTTTAGTGATAGATCGAGTTATCAACTTATAGTGGGCTTGGACCTACCAAAGCTATACCTCCACAATGAATGGGTGACTAGAGTATACTAAGGTCATATACCACCTTCACACCTCTCACCTTAAAAATTACAAGGTTCTAATCAAGGAATAATGGTCACCTCAACAATGAGAAGTACATGGTGAGTAACTTCACATATTGATCCTTGTACATTGCACCACTATAAATTGATGGCTAAAAGGTCTAAGGGCTTCTAAATAAACAAGTTTGTGGTAGGGGTCTATCGTGAACACAAAACTCATATGTTATGCCCAAGTCGAGAGGGGTCTCCTCTCTTCTCATCACTGATACATGTATCAATGGCCTAAGGGTCATGAGGCTTGGCTTGAAGGACGCTAGCCACTTGTTGGGGTACAACTTTCTTTCTCCCCCTTTATATAGCTTACCAAGAAATGTGCTTGAGATCAAATCTTGGGGTGACGAGGCCCCCAAGCAAGTCTCCCACTTAAAATAAATGGAAATAACATTGTTCCTAATCTTCAAGATCATTCTTAGGAGTTACAAGGGGAGAGCATACACAAAACATTAATCCTTAAGGTATACAAACATATTGCAAGTTAATGGTTCTTTTGATTTCCATGATCGCATGAAGCATAAGGAAAGAGAATACAAAGGAATCAACCTACCAAACACATCAAAGAATTTATTTTAGGTGCACTAAAAGAAAATGTAAGATTTGTCTTGTTCAATTTTAGGTACACCAAAAAAAAGAAAATTGTATTGTTCATTTTTAAGCCTGAATCTAAGTGTGCAAGTTGTTTGTTCTTTTTAGGTACACCAATTGAAAGTGAGATCAATTTTAAGTACACCAAAGTAAATGTGACTCCTAGACTAATAAAAAACCTACAACCAAAAACATTAGTATCTTGAGCATAGTATTCTTCCATCGATTACCACATGTTGCTAAAATGTTAGCTTCAAACAAGATAAAATTAGAAACAAAGTTTGATTAGGATTAGGTAAATAGAATGAAATCAAACTGATAAATTGCAAACCCTATCAGTACAAAAGCATCGATACCTGACAAAAGCATAGGGATTTGAACAAAAGTGTCACATTGTTAGTCAAACTAAAGCATCACCCTTTTGCATAAGCACCAAACTTTGAGCAAAAGCGTCACACTTTCCCTATAGATAGAAAAAGATAGTTAAAATAGAAACACTGAAATATTGTAAATGCTTTGAAATTTGCATAGTCAAAAGCGTTGAGATTCTATAGATGTGTCACCCTTTGATAGAAGCAATGAGATTCCTACAAATAGATAGAATAATATAACAATAAAAAACATCAATATTTACAATTTAGTGTCAAACTTTTCTCTACATGTGTGTCAAATTTTTACAGAAGCGTCACATTACATTAGACAGAAGTGTTGCACATTGTCTCTATAGCCTACAAGTTGACAAAAACTTCACAAAAAATATTCAATCTGGGATGTGGGTCTCACCGAGCATATACGTACCAAAATATCGTAAGGGAAATATGAAAATATGAATGAAAGCATGATTGAAGAAATTTTATTCTAAAAACTCACAAGATTAGGATCATACAAACCCATACTTAATGAAATTAACTTGCACAAGTTTCAAATGATATAATCTAAAGAAATTAAACCAATTAGGAAGTGTAAACCTTCAATCCTATTGTGGATTGATGTAAATTTGTGATGTGGATTTCTCAAATTGTGCATAATCCATGTTGCAAAAGCTTGATGTGAGGTGTGATTCACAAAATAGGTGTTCTAAAATGCTCAATATTGGCTCAAGAATTCTAGAGTTCCTATGCTTATGAAAATTGTGAATGATTTTTATGTTTGAAAAGGTTTGTTTAATAGATTTTGAGAATTTTGATCAACAATCAAGATAAAAAATGGAGATCAATGGATGAGAGGAAATCAAGGAGATGGGAGAGGATCAAGGAGGACTAATGGTTGAGATTGCTTGAGATCCCAAAATATCCATATTTTCATGGAAAATAGGTTGGAGATATTTTGAATTTGAATTGATAATATTCTCTTTTTGAAAAATGAACATTATTTGTGCAAGTTGAAGGGTTGGAGGAAAATTATCCAATTAAATAATCATGAAAATTATTTAATTGTGAGGATAAGAAGAGTTGGGGTTTTAATTAAATAATTGGGATAATTTAATCAAGAGGGGAATTGGCATGAAAATGATAAATTAATCAAATAACTTTAATTATTCAATTTAATAAGGGAATAAAGTGAATTTAGTCAAACAATTGGAAATTATTTAATTAAATGGAGGAATTAGGTAATAATGAGGAAAATGATGTTAAAAGGTGAAATCAAGATGTGTGATATGCTTAGGACAATTTTAGGTGTCTACATAAATCAAATTTGGAAAAATATTTGGCACCATGTAATTGATTTAAAAGATCACCAATTCGAGGTAAGGGGTACTTATTCTTTATAATTAATTTATTAAGTTATCAGTTGTCTATGAATAACCTCGTGGTGTCATCTTTCTTTTTGACAAATAATACTGGTGCGCCCCATGGAGAGACACTTGGTCAAATTTTTCCTTCATTAAGTAGCTATGTTAATTAAATTTCTAGTTCTATTAATTTCATAATAGATTGATGATAGAGAGATATAGAGATAGGTTTTGTCTAGGAACCAAATCAATTGCATATTCTATGGATCTCTTAGGGGGAAAACTATCTAATTCTTTAGGGAACACATCTTCGAATTCTTGTACTACATGTTTGATATTAATGTCTAGATTAAATTTATGTTGTTTGGAAAAGCATAGCACAAAACATTTTGAAATATTTTCTAGCACTATGCTTGACTTGCATGACTAAAATATTCTTAATGTGAAGAGGTCTTTTCTCACCCTATAAAATGCAACATGTATCCATGTTAGAGTTTAAGATGATGTTTATTTTCACAACCAAGAAAAAAATCATCTTTTCCTAACCAAATCATACCTAGAATAGCATCATACTTGCCAAGATTCAATACGTGAAAAAAATCATGTGTTACAAAGCTATCTAACTCATGTAACATGCCAACCCTTCAGTGCAGTAAAAATTTCAAATTTACACCATGCGAGTAAATAAACTAAGTAACAAGTCATTGCAATAAAAAAATTACTTTCTTTTATTGAGAATATACGAACAAGATGCCATATCATATTACAATAAATATTCCACTTCATTACAATAACTTCTCAAGTTACAACAATACAAGAATAAATACGCTTACATACATAGCTCCAATGAGCTTTAGAACAAATAGTTGTAAGATGGTCCAGGATCTTCCCTTTCAAATCTTGGTTCATTTGTCACCTATTGTGGAGGAGAAGCATCACTCGGGTGCTTTTCCGCCAACCATGGACTCATAATGCAGTCCCCTACATATCTATCATTCAATAGATGGCCCTTCCCTTCAACGAAGAGATTGGTAGAGTAACAACTAACGACAACCAACTGATCATAGTGTTGTGTCCTACAAAACTATAACCTTGTAATCCCACAATCTCAAACTAGCATGTAATACTGGATCATGATGAACTAACAGTGTAGTCTCAAGTATCACACAACTAAGTGGAGTCTCGTACATTGCGCTACTTTGATCAAAGCATTTCATTCAATATGTTCTATTGAGGGTCATTTGTCACATACATTATTCAGGGCTGATTTGACTTAAGGCTATCTTACACTACACATAAGTATTGTCCTTCAATGGATAATCTGTCATCCTAGACTAACCTACAACATACTAATCTACTTGTAATGAATCTATTTAGAAAGTAAGTACACAAGCTCCCTCCCATATTGGATTACTATCCTAGGAGTAACACAAGCTTTCAAAGTTAAAATAATAACTTAGTTGGGTGTACCGCAAGTGTCTCTTGCATTCAATCAAGCCTAGTAAATAATAACTAACATAAGCATCATCCTCTTATTATGGAGTAAATACAAACGCAATCGCATCCCATGTCCAAACATAACTAGTATAATTAAATAGCTATGTTGTACCACACGTAACATATTTGAATACCTAAGTCAAGAAATCCCTTCGACATGTATAGTATAATTAAATACTTGTGTCAAGTAATCTCTCCTATCATGGAGTACTTAATAACACAATATAAAAATAGCCTAAAAGCTACAACTCCCATTTTCAAACAATATTAAATACTTCTATTTCTCAACAGAAAAGACATTTCGTGCAGCATAGAAAACACATCAATTTCAAGTAAATAATAGGAAGAAGAAACCCCCATGTGTTATTGCTTATCCCTGATAATGATGATAGTGCAACCTTCTCCAGCAATAGTTTTGCTTAATTCAGTTTCCCAATACAACTCCCTTTCTCACTCTTGTTGATAGCACACTACTCTCAGATATTTAAGCAATTCATCCTCACAAAATCTCTCTCTTCTCTCACTCATAAAATAGAGGATTATGACTGGTAAAACTCAAAAATGGTAAATAGCTAAGGACGTATGCTCTTGGAATGATACGTCCCTCTCTATGGAAATAGTGGTCACACAAGAATACAAATTTGTGAATGATTCTAATTGATGGCAAATGATCACTCTAGAATGGTAAGCATAAGAACAATGATAATGTGTTGCAAGAGACTTCAGGCGACTATTTATAAAGCATCCAACCTCCATAATTCCTATAGTTTTGGCACGTGAATCAAAACCACTCCCTTTTTTAATTATTAGCTTGGAGGTGGCGGCAGTTCAAGCATGTACTCAACAAAAAACATGATGAATCAACTTCCCAATTGCCAGCATTCAAAAAGACCATTTTAACTGCACATGGGAAATTCATAATTTTTTGCCAACTCAACACCTACAGGAAAATGATAACAGAGGTGGCACCAAACTGGTTTAATGGCACAATTTCCATATGTTGGGAATAATTCAATCACATTTTATCAACACATAACTTGCATCGACTATTTTCTAGGTTGATTTGACTAAACACAATAATTGTGTTGGACTTGGTTTGTGCTTCCATAATTTTACATATTGAATTTGTCAAAGCCACAAAATTTAAGATGTGTTTCATTGTTTTATCCCTATGTATTCCATTGCAGGTGATGCATGATTCTTAGTGTCGTGTATGCTTCAAAGTTAATTTTCATCACTATAAACAATATTGACATATTTAAGCCAAAGTTTAAATACGTCAAGGAAGTCTACAATAAATTGACTCCTTTATTAAATCAGAATTAAGTCGATTTCTAGTGTATAAAACCATATGTAATTCATATATTACTATTATATATATAGTACATATATAATATACATATATATATTTAAATACCTTAGCATATATATATATATTCATTAAATAAATATATATATCGTAAGCCAGTCAACATACTTCTAATATATATATATAAGCATAAAGGAAAAATAATTATAATAAACACAATATACATGATGTGTGCATATATGTATATGTATACATGTATATACCTCTATGTACACGTATGTGTAGGTATACCATATTGATGCATCTATATGAGCATATCCATTTGCCAACGTATGCTTGTATTGATATGCATATACATATGGATACAAGTATATACTATACATATATATATATATATATATATATATATATATATATATATATATATATATATATATATATATATATATATATATATATATATATATATATATGTTCACATCTGATTCACTTACATCCATTTACATTTCCATCATATTGATAAGTGTGTACGTGTGGTATATCTATACATATATGCATATATGTGTTGTTAGATCCTCCTGACATGCATGTGCATACATATAAATGTACTTCCACCTACATCCCACTTATCCATATGATCGTAATAATACAAGAAAGATCTCAAAAACCAAATAGATAAACATCACTTGCAAATGCATGCAGAAGTAAACAAGACTCCTAATGCAAACATACAAGCTATGGATGACTTACCTACAACCCATAAACTGAATCAATTCACTCAATCTAAGGTGGTGTGTGTATGCTCAGATAGTTTACTTTACCGGTTACCCGACCAAAATCTTCTCCTGAGTGATACTTCCCCTTCTCCTGGAGGAATGGAACACATACCTGCAACCACTAACACATGCACTTGGTAGTCAATTGTTCACAACATATGCAATATTATAAACATTTCCAAAGTTAGAATAATAATTCAATAACCATCTATTCACATATACGCAGTATTTCACCATGGATAACATCAACTGAGATAGCATCAAATGAGATAACATTCATATTGATAACAAGGTACAAGCATCATTAATTCATCTCCAGAATTCACATTACATTCACATTTACCCTATGTAGTAACAGTAAATAGTAACTTCACAATTTGGGGTGTAACATACTTCCCCCCTTGTGAGTCATTGTCCCCAATGATCTATAGCCTTTTAACATATAGTTAAATGCATATAATAGTTTTACTTACTATTCTCCAAATACGTAAGATTTATAAAAACATTCATCCTTTGTAGCAACCTTGTCCTCCCTGGACCTTGCTTCGAGTGCCCTCACTATCACATAGGGAAATATCATATGCTTTGCACATACTTACTCTCCCAAAGAGATTTATTATACATACACATCCTAGATACAATAGTAACTATACATAACACCTAACACATAGTCATTGGAAATCATTGGCCCATGAATTTATCCTTAGTATAATCCAATTAGAAAAGGAATAACAATGTATTGTGCACTACATCATGGGTCCTATCCTTTTTTCTTTTGTATTTACACTTTTAGACAACTCATAAACCAAGTCTATCTATCACTTACACATCCATTTTTCTTGCCATGAAGTACTCTCTCTTGATTACTTGTCCATATTGAGTATAACATTGCTCCTGGACACCTATCAAATTCCTGATACTACTTCATACTTAAGCTTTGTATCGATAAAGTTTCATCGATCACTTCGATCTATTACTCCTTTTTGACATTCTATCAAGTCTATGGTTTTACCCTATTTCTAATCCTATTTCAACTTAATAGAGTTTCCAACCTTTCCTTCCATATAATGGTCCAAACCTCAAAATTAGAAGTTTATAAATCATTCAAGAGTTAGTCTACCATTTTCATTCATTTGACTACAATACTATATTACACATTCACTCAATTGAATGCTTCATAGTATAATTATGGTTTACACAACCCTAACATTATTTTCTTGTTCAAAACTGAAATAACCTTCTCAGGAATACTAAGCATCTACTTTCCACAATATATTATTTAGGACCAAAATCCTATAAGTCAAGTTTCCAAAGAGTGTTGGTTACCTTTATGAGTTTCCTTACTAGAACATTATGTCAGTTTTTACCGACATGGACAGATTGATTTATCTTGTGTTCTACCACTTTCCTTCTAGAATCTCAAGAGAGTATACATGTCCTACCAATGATGACATCCGGTCTTCATTTCCTCGCATACTGGATAATATCTTTCCACATTTTGTGCAACTTCTTACTCTATCTTTTCCAGGATATAGTGGATCCTCATCTGACAATTCTCTTTGTCGTTCTGATGTCCTAACTCTAACATTAATTTCCTTGTTCCATTCCTAAATCTTCCAAAATTTTGGGTACATAGGTTCTTTTATAGCCAATAGTAGTCTATTCTTGGACTAAGTGAAAACCTATTTTACAATTCCACACCATCTTTAATTCCCAGGTCTCTTAGCATTGTAAGCTACAGTGTCAAGTCTCTTTACGACACGGATATATTTCATAATATGTAGTATTACTAGTTATGTATAGAAATAGCATTGTTATCTAAATTCTCCATATAAGGTATATAGGAGTGTAGAGACAATTTCTTCCAATCACAAATAATCTAGATACTCCCTTGCCAATCCCATAGACAATGATCTTCTCTATCATGATCAAATTATCCGCCTATCCTTTTCTAAGGCATTAATGATAATATCGTTTGATCCTCTAATAAAAAACAAATATAAGGTATGGGATGATAATAGGCCATAATCCTTGACCTTTCCATTTATCTTTTTCTTGAAAATCCCAATACCTTTTCCTTGTGGTATGACTTAATTGACATCATGACTTGAGAAGAAGTCATTAATTCTTCCAAATTGAAAGCATATCTATGTTTTTTGTTGGGTGGGGTACTTAACTCAAGTTAATCCACTCTCTTCCTTCCCCCCTTAGTGTTTGCACAACTTCTGATCTATTCATAGTTGAATTCCTAGCAATACTTGCTTCTTTGAAAGGATTTGTCATTCCCTGTTGTTGGCTTTCCATTTCTGTTTTCTTCCTTAATGGTATACTTTGAACATACCTTTCCCAAAGTTAGATTTACCATTGATTTCTATCTCATAGATCCAAAATTTTGGATCATCTAATAGGAGATCTAATGAGTACTCAGCAACTTAGAAGTTAAGGAGCATACTAATAATCCAATTCTCTTTTCAGCATCCTTTTTGTGGAGGATAATCCATACCCACAAAACTTCATTGATTGATGCACCTTTCAGCTTAGAACATTGTTTCCTTTGAAACATCTATTGTTTTGACACATAGTGCCATATTGCATTCCATTTCCTTTTGTAACCTCTAATCATATGTTGGTTTTCGTAAACATGTTGGTGAGTTCATCCTATAACTCCAACCTAGCAATGTACTACCAAACCTTTGGTCATACCGACCTGATTTAGCACTTTTATGTTTCTTTCACATAATTACTTTTACAAGTGACTTTATTCCAATGCTTGGAATCATATTCTATCATAATATTTAGAGGTACCAACATTGTTTTGGTCTCTTTTTCTCATCTTAATCAGACTCCAATAATCTTTTTAATTTTGGTTGGTGGAACCTTGCCCACGTCATTGATTACTTCATTCTAACCATTCCGGTCTTTTCTCTTTTCCTAGGTACTAACTATTTTCTTGCAAGATCCTATCTTTACACAAGAATTAGGTTCATGTCAAGAGGTCTCCAACCCTTGTGGATACCTCCTTCATTGACTCTCTACTTCCATCATTCCATACACATTGATTCATAGTGCTTTCACTAAATCCAAAAATTCTTGACTCTTTATAATTGTAGGTTGCTACAATTAAGGGGTTATCTTATTTCTTCTCATTTCAGATTAGAGTCATATAACTATTTCGTAGAATAAAGGTATATACTGGTTATTCTTCCTAACCTTCCTACATAAACTGACTGCATAATCTTCCGCAATCCCAGGTAATATCATAAGTTGTTGGTTTATTAGTTCCTACTCCAAGGATAACTCTTAACTAGTCCCAATTTACACAAGTTACTATGGATCTCATTTTCCTTTTCACTTCCCTATGTTCTTCTCTCTTGCCATTGTGGCATAAGAATTTTTCAACCATTATCTTCTGATAAGGTTTACACATTGTTGTGTAATGAGCTCATAAGTTTAAGTGTAGAACCTGGTAGCTTTGATACCACATGTAACGTGCCAACCCTTCAATGTAGTAAAAAATTCAAATTTACACAATGCGAGTAAATAAACTAAGTAACAAGTCATTGCAATAAAAAATTTACTTTCTTTTATTGAGAATATATGAACAAGATGTCATATCATATTACAATAAAGATTCCACTTCATTACAATAACTTCTCAAGTTACAACAATACAAGAATAAATACACTTACATGCATAGCTCCAATGAGCTTTAGAACAAATAGTTGTAAGACATTCCAAGATCTTCCCTTTCAAATATTGGTTCTTTTGTCACCAGATGTGGAGGAGAAGCATCACTCAAGCGCTTTTCTACCAACCATAGACTCATAATGTTGTCCCCCACACATCTATCATTTGATAGATGGCCCTTCCCTTCGAAGAAGAGATTGGTAGAGTAACGTCCGCTAACGACAACCAACTGAGCATAGTGTTGTGTCCTACATAACTAGAACCTTGTAATCCCACAATCTCGAACTATCATGTAATATTGGATCACAGTGAACTGACAGTGTGGTCTCAAGTATCACATAACTAAGTGGAGTCTCGTACATTGCACTACTTTGATCAAAGTGTTTCATTCAATATGTTCTATTAAGGGTCATTTGTCACATACACTATTCAGGGCCGATTTGACTTAAGGCTATCTTACATTATGCATAGGTATTGTCCTTCAATGGATAATCTATCATCCCAGACTAACCTACAACATACTAATCTACTTGTAATGAATCTATTTAGCAAGTAAGTACACAAGCTCCCTCTCATATTGGATTACTATCCTAGGAGTAACATAAATTTTCCTGGTTAAACTAATAACTTAGTTGGGTGTACCTCAAGTGAATTGCATTCAATCAAGCCTAGTAAATAATAATTGACATAAGCATCATTCTCCTATTATGGAGTAAATACAAACACAATTGCATCCCACATGTCCAAACATAACTAGTATAATTAAATAGCTATGTTGTACCACACGTAACATATTTGAATACCTAAGTCAAGAAATCCCCTCGACATATCTAGTATAATTAAATACTTGTGTCAAGCAATCTCTCCTATCATGGAGTACTTAATAACACAATATAAAAATAGCCTAAAAGCTACAATTCCCATTTTCAAACAATATTAAATACTTCTATTGCTCAACAAAAAAGACATTTCATGCATATTAGAAAACACATCAATTCAAGTAAATAATAGGAAGAAGAAACCCCCATGCTTGTTATTGCTTATCCCTGATAATGATGACAGTGTAGCCTTCTCCAATAGTAGTTCTGCTTAATTCAGTTTCCCAATACAACTCTCTTTCTCACTCTCATTGATAGCACACTACTCTTAGATATTTAAGCAACTCATCCTCACAAAATCTCTCTTCTCTCACTCATAAAATAGAGGATTATGATTGGTAAAACTCAGAAATGGTAAACAACTAAGGGCGTATGCTCTTGGAATGATACATCCCTCTCTATGGAAATTGTGACCTCACAATAGAATACAGATTTGTGAATGATTTTGATTGATGGAAGATGATCACTCCAAAATGCTAAGCATAAGAACAATGATAATGTGTTACAAGAGAGTTGAGGTGACTATAGTTTTGGCATGCGAATCGACACCACTCCCTTTCTGAATTATTCAGCTTAGAGGTAGTGACAGTTCAAGCCCGTACTCAATAAAAATCATGATGAATCGACTTCCCAATTGCTAGCATTCAAAAAGACCATTTCAACTGCACATGGGAAATTCATAATTTTCTGCTAAATCAACAACTACAAGAAAATGATAACAGAGGTGGTGCCAAATTGGTTTAATGGCACAATTTCCATATGTTGGGAATAATTCAATCACATTTTATCAACACATAACTTGCATCGACTATTTTCTAGGTTGAGTCGATTGAACACAATAACTGCGTTGGACTTGGACTGTGCTTTCATAATTTTACATATCAACTTGGTCAAAGTCATGAAATTTAAGACATATTTCATTGTTTTATCCATGTGTATTCCATTGCAAGTGATGTGTGATTAATTCTCAGTGTCATGTATGCTTCAAAGTCGAGTTTCATCACTATAAACAATATCGGCATATTTAAGCCAAAGTTTAAATACGTCAAGTAAGTCTACAATAAATTGACTCCTTTATTAAATCATAATTAAGTCGATTTCCAATGTATAAAACCATAAGTAATTCATATATTACTATTATATATATAATATATATATATATGATATACATATATATATATTTAAATACCTCAATATAAATATATATTTTTTCATTAAATAAATATATATATCTTATGCCAGTCAGCATACTTCCAATATATATGTATACATGTATATACCTCTATGTACACGTATGTGTAGGTATACCATATTGATGCATCTGTATGAGCATATTCAATTTCCAAAGTACGCTTGTATTGATATGCATATACATATGGATATATGTATATACTATACATATATATATATATATATGTTCACATTTGTTTCACTTACAACCATTTACGTTACCATCATATTGATAAGTGTGTATGTGTGGTATATCTATAAATATATGCATGTACGTGTCATTAGATCCTCCTGAAACACATGTGCATACATATAAACATACTTCCACCTACATCCCACTTATCCATATGATCATAATAATACAAGAAATATCTCAAAAACCAAATAGATAAACATCACTCATAAATGCATGCAGAAGTAAACAAGACTCCTAATACAAACATAGAATCTATGGATGACTTACCTACAACCCATAAACTGACTCAGCTCACTCAATCTAAGGTGGTGTGTGTATGCTTAGATAGTTTACTTCACCAGTTACCTGACCAAGATCTTCTCCCAAGCAATACTTCCCCTCTGCCTAGAGCAATGGAACACATACCTGCAACCACTAACACATGCACTTGGAAGTCAATTGTTCACAACATATATAGTATACATAAACATTTCCAAAGTTAGAATAATAATTCAATAACCATCTATTCACATATATGCAGTATTTCACCATGGATAACATCAACTGAGATAACATCAAATGAGATTTCATATTGATAACAAGGTACAAACATCATTAATTCATCTCCAAAATTCACATTACATTCACACTTACCCTATGTAGTAATAGTAAATAGTAACTTCACAATTTGGGGTGTAACAACTCAAATCTATTTTTTTTTATAATTACACTAGTTTGTTTAAATTATCCTACCATCAACCATTTTGACACCTAAAGGCTTAGTTAACTTGGATGTAATTTTTAATTTAGATACAACTTTAGGAGAAATGAAATTATGCCTTCTACCAAAATCGACAAGAAAAATAATAGGGTGGTCGTGTATGAAGCCTTTAATTTCAATTAGGGAAGGTTGGAAATGTATTGTACCTGTATTGATGGCTACATAATCTTCATGTTGGGTTGTGAAGTAGTAGTAATTGTGTCCTTGTTTTTTATGTTTATGTTCTTATCATTTTTTAGGACAATATCATCAATAATAATTCTTGCCACAAGTCCTTAAACATTGTATTTCAGGAGGTGTAGGTTTATATTGGTTTGGATTAACCATCTTGGTGGATCTGCAATGGAAATTCTTTTGATTGAACTCATTTTTACCAAATTTGTTTTACTTTCTTTTATGTTCTTCCCTTATTTTATTTGTAACTTGTTTATGTGTTTCAATTTTTTTTACAATTAGGGCTACTTCATCTATTGATACTAGCTTACCACACCACACATTACCTTGGTATTCATTTCTTAAACCATTTATGAATTGAACTACTCAATCATGTCCTTCAATAAATGGTACGAATCGATTAAGCCTTCAAAAAAAAATGTATTCATTTAGTGATTGTGCTCTTTATTTTAATTCAAAGAATGTATTCCTCTTTTCATGAGTAAAATAATCTTAAGGGTATTTTTGTTGAAATAATTATTTTAATTGTGATCACTTTACTTTATTGGTTTTTAGTTTTAGAGATCGAATAATGTCTTGCCGCCAATTCAAGGCACTGTTTTTTAGTTGATAAGTGGCAATTCTTGTTCTACAATAGCTACTAGTGTTTTGTAGGTTGAAATATCTTTCTAAGTTGGTTAGCCACTATTCCACTTCTTCTCCAATACTAGTACTACCACTATACTTTGGTCATTTAATCTTTCCAACAAAGTTATCTAATTCCTTTTGTGTTTGTTTTCTATCTTCAGAGGATTCCGATTCAGAGGTGTGAAAAGTACTATCACTAGAAGTTGAGTGTTCCTTAGATGATGGTGGTTGTTTCTTAGTACCTTTTAATTTGCTTTTGTTCTTTTTCCCACTTGAGTGCCTAGTTTATTTCAAACTTTTCCTACTCTCTGATACAGCTAAGTTGTACTTGGCTGGTTGATTTGACAACTTCTTGCATTAATGCTTGGTTGATTTTTCTAAAGCCTCATAAGCTTTTTGGTTGCTTTCAGATATCACTACAATAGATCAATTTATTTTCACCAAACTCAAATAAAAATCTCACTTTTTTTGGAACATTCTTCCCTCAAGTAACTTTAAGAGGTAATCTCAATTTTAACACAACTAAAACTTAATTATGTAGTTAATATTATCAAAATATATTTGATAATCTAAGTTATTAGAAAAAATAAAATTTTATCAAGTCTATCATACTAAGTTTAAATCTCCTAGGATTTTCCTTAGATAAGCATTAATAACGTACTATGAAATATTATCAATCAACACAAATTTAACCATTTGGTAGTGGAAACTATTGAGAATTAGAAAAGTACAAGGAATTGTAAATAAGTATGGATTGCACACTCATACAAACTCACTGTCAAGCTTATGCTTTAAAAAACCTTACTTCTCTAAGTCTGGTAATCAAATCCTCCTCATGCATTAAAAGGTCACCAAGCCAAGAAACTAAAGAGAAAATTGTGATGGTTCATTTGAAATTCTCAGACACATATCAGGAAGAACCGCCACTTTCTGCAGACTAGTGGTTGTGCAACCAATTGGGGCAATTTTCAAATTACCCCCTACAAACAAACATAGATGTCAATTTTTGGAGATTTATTAGTGGTTTCAAAAAAACACAATGGTATGATTTGAAATAAAATGAAATGAAATATTTTAATAACATTCACTAGGTCAGAGAAGCCTATGAGATCTAGGAACAACACAAGATCGTCAGCAAAGAGAAAAAACCCTAAATAGTTTGAGATCATCACTCGAGGTCAACTCTACGACAGCGGATTTTGATAATGTAGTTTGTCGATTTAATATGGATCAATCACTACCCAGAGTTCTACACCCAAAGGCCCACTAAATGTGTTCGAAAGTTGGTCTTGTTTCAAAAAAAATAGTAATGCCCAAATTGTATAAAATTGTTTCAAATTTTGAATTTACTACTATTAAAGAAAATATCAATAACATATTTAGCAACAAGGCTATCAAGTTTGGTTATAAAAATATCTATAATTTGAAAATTCGAGAAAAAGAATTTAATGGTTTCAAAATTTTAACGTTGCAATGAAAGGGTCAAAAATGGACATATTTTACTGTATTTTCTCTATAAATATTTCAAACGTTCGATCATTAGAAACCGCTAGTGTCTGGGTATATTACTAGCATATATGTCTTAAATTTAAGATATATAAATTACGCTGAGATATATTGAAGCATTTAATTTTTCAATTTAATTTACATCTATATTAAAGTTGAATGATGAAAAATTAAACGCCTCAATATATCTTGGCATAGTTTATATATCTTAAATTTAAGATATATATGCTAGTAGTAGTCGCAGCAAAACACATAACATGAATTAATATATTATTTTATTATATTGTTAGATAAATAATAATATAATATAATTATAATATATAATTATAATATTATATAATAAAATTATAATATAATATAATATAATAATAGTATTATATTATATGAATTAATTATGCTATATTATTTTATTATATTATTAGATAAATAATAATATTTTAGTATATTTTAGTATATTAAAAAAAGAAAAAAAACCTAACCATAACCATAACCATAACCATAACTCTAACCCTAACCCTAATCCCTATCTGTGATGATAAACCTATTCATGATGATAACCCCAACCCTAATCTCAATTTCAACTCTAACCCTAACCAAATTACTATATTTATCATTTACAAACATATCCCTGATAGTAACCCTAACCCTTACCATAACCATAACCATAACCATAACCATAACCCTAATCCCTATTCGTGATGATAACTCTAACCCTAACCATAGCCATAACCCTAACCCTAACCCTAATCCTAACCCTAACCCTAACCCTAACCCTAATCCTATTTGTGATGATAAACCTAACCCTAATCCTAACCCTAACACTAACCCTAACCCTAATCCCTATTGGTGATGATAAACCTATTCATGACGATAACCCTAACCCTATCCATAACCATAACCCTAACCCTAAACCTAACCCTAATCCTAATCCTAACCCTAACCCTAACCCTAACCCTAACCCTAATCCTAACCCTAACCATAACCCTAACCCTAATCTTAACCCTAACAATAACCATAACCCTAACCCTAACCCTAACAATAACCCTAACCCTAATCCTATTCGTGATGATAACCCTAACCCTAACCATAACCCTAATCCTAACCCTAACCATAATCCATATTCATGTTGATATACCTATTCATGATGATAACCCTAACCCTAACCATTTGCATAACCTTAACCCTAACCCTTGTCCTAACCCTAACCCTAATCCTATTGTGATGATAAACATATTCAGTGATAAACCTAACCCTAACCCTAGCCATATTCCTAACCTGAATCCCTATTCGTGATGATAACCCCAACCTTAATCCCAATTTTAACTCTAACCTAACCAAATTACTATATTTTATCATTTATAAACCTATCCCTAACGATAAACCTAACCTAACCTAACCCTAACCCTAACACTAACCTAACACTAACCCTAATCCCAGTTTTAACTCTAACCCTAACCAAATTACTATATTTTATCATTTATAAACCTATCCCTAACCATAACCATAACCCTAACCCTAACCCTAATCCCTATTCATGATGATAACTCCAACCCTAATCCCAATTTTAACTCTAACCCTAACCAAATTACTATATTTTATTTATAAACCTATCCCTAACCATAACCATAACCTTAGCCCTAACCCTAACCCTAACCTTAATCCCTATTCATGATGATAACCCCAACCTTAATACTAACCCTAACCCTAACCCTAACCCTAACAACCCCTATTCATGATGATAACCCTAACTCTAACCATAACCATAACCATAACACTAACCTTAATCGTAACCCTAACCCTAATCCTATTCGTGATGATAATCCTATTCGTAATGATAACCCTAACAATAACCATAACCATACCATAACTCTAAGCCCGATTGAACCCTAATCCTAACACTAATCCTAACGCTATTTGAACCCTAACCTTAGTTGAACCCTAACCGTAATTGAATCCTAACACTTACCATAGTTAAACTCTAATTGAACAATAACACTTTAGAACCCTAGTTATAACCCTAATTGAATCCTAGTTGTAACCCTAATTCAACCTTAATTAAACTCTAATTGCACCCAAACCCTAATACTAACTCTAATTGAAACCTTAATAAGACTTACCATAATTAAACTCTAATTCAACAATAACACCTTTTAACCTTAGTCATAACAATTATTTTTAACCTTTGATTTATTTATTTGATTTTTTAATTTATAGGGTGGGAAGACTAGACCTCCTGCAACCTAGGAAAGATTTAGCCAACCGAGCTAGGGCCCCAACCTGATTTTTTTGTTGTTTCATCAAATATCTTTGATTTTGATTTTTTTTTGTTTCATCAAATATCTTTGATTTTGATTTTTTGTTTCATGAAATCTCTTTGATTTTGATTTTTTTGTTTCATGAAATCTCTTTGATTTTGATTTTTTTGTTTCATCAAATCTCTTCATTTTGATTTTTTTGTTTCATCAAATCTCTTTAATTTTTTGTTTCATGAAATATCTTTGATTTTTTTTGTTTTATGAAATCTCATTGATTTTGATTTTTTTTGTTTCATCAAATCTCTTTAATTTTTTGTTTCATGAAATATATTTGATTTTTTTTGTTTTATGAAATCTCTTTGATTTTGATTTTTTTTTTCATCAAATTTGTTTGATTTATTAGAAAGCAAAAAATATATTTGAAATTTATTCTAAACAAATAAATTTAAAATATTTCTTTGGCTCTTAATTTTCTAAAATTTAGAAACTTCTTTTTACGTCAAATTTAAAAACTAAACTTAATTTAAAAACTACTTTTATATGAAATAGTAAATTTATAAAAAAAAATTCTTGCACTTGATTTTCTAAAATTTAGCAACTTTTTTCTTAAGTCTAATTTAAAAACTTATTTTATATGAAATAATAAACTTAGAATATTTCTTTTGCACTTAATTTTCTAAAATTTAGAATTTTTTTTATATATTTAATTTTAAAACTACTTTTATAAGAAATAGTAAATTTAAAATATTTCTTTTGCACTTAATTTTCTGCTTTTCTATGTTTTAGTAAATTTAGAAAAAAAAAGTCTAATTTAAAAACTTCTTCTATATGAAATAAATTTAGAATATTTCTTCGTAGGTTAATTTATTTAAAATTTAGAATATATTTTTCTTGCACTTGATTTTCTAAAATTTAGAAACTTTTTTTTAAGTGTAATTTAAAAACTTCTTTTATATGAAATAATAAACTTAGAAAAAAAAATTGCAAATAATTTTTACACCGAGAAGCATTCTACAGTCACAGTAGGGGGATCAAAAGACCTGAGTACATAAAAAAAAGGTAAATGTAACCAATGGCAAATGCCTACTAGTTATTACATTTGACAAAATTGGAGAGCAATTACAAGTAACAAATGGTAATTATGAAACAAGAAAAGAGTCATGTAATGGAAGGGCGGTAGATGTTCTAGGAGATAATACTTCAGTCCTAAAGCATCGAACTTATATAAATATCAAAAGACGCATATCATCGGTTTGAAACGGGATCGACATCTAGTGAAATTTTGGTGGTCATAGTTTATTATAAAGTGCTAGAAATATTACACTATCTTGCATTTCTGGTTCTATTCATAAATTTTTGGTTCTATTTGCATTTCTTTTAATTTTCAAGCAAAAGGTTCCAAAACAGTTGAAAAACTTATTTCTTCTGAGTAGCAAAGGAGAAAAATATAATAAAACCAAATCCTACACAAGTTGACACAGGAATGAAGAAGATCTGAAGTGGGAGAGAAATGGAGGGAGATTAGACAAAGGTTGGAAGAATCAAAGGTATGCCCTGTGTACCATACTTCTTTATGGATGTTTCAGTTTTATAAATTGAATCCATTATATTTCTATTTCTCTATGATAGAAGAATGATTTTAGTATTCAAATCATTTTCATCCGCCTTAGAGTACAAAACTATCTTTCTCTTTCAATGCCTTTTCTTCTGCTATCTGATTTTTCCATATACTTCTTAATCACCTTATTCCCTTAGCTCCTTCTCCCATTTCATGGGTAGCTGGATTTTTCCATCAACGACAAATCTATAGGTTGGTAAAGAAAACCTTAGATCCCCAAAATCGAGTTATTGCCCATGTTTTTGGCACATTGAAGACCTTAGAGGACCAATTTACAAATACCCCTTGACACAATAATACATAATTTTCATTCAACCAATCTTTGACATATCAGCCTATGTGTATCTTTTGATTTGCAAAAAGAACTCAACACAAAAACTTATTACTCTAGAATTAGTGATTAGAAGCATGTGTGGTTGTGTTGGAACTTCAAATTTTTCTCTGTGCATTCTTTTTCTGCCCTGCTTGGTGTCACTAGTCTTTCATGGTGTTGGAAAATTTCTGAGGGTTTGGGTTTTAGCCTTATTTCCATGTAAAACCCTAGTGTTTGTTTTCTGCCCTGGTTGATGTTCTATTTCAACGTTACCTTTTTGAAGGGTCTTAAAAACACTTGTGCCCCATCGTTTCGTCTAAGACTTTGGTCCCTTCGGTTTTAATTTTTGCGGCCTCTGTAGGTTTTATTTTTCCCTAAGTCTAGACCGACCCTGCGCTTTGTCGTTTAAAAACAACTTATGTCATTGTTGTCCCATCGGCCTAGTAATGCCCCCTTGTCCTATTAATAAAGGTTATATTTTGCAGAAGTATGGTGTTCATGCTGTAGTCGATCATTTTCCTTCAGATATCAACGATTTCCCACCATCCCATGATCGGGAATTGAAGGATCACGATATCGCGGGCGGGTGCCATGTGTCCCCTCTGGGGGATGAGATTTACATGACCATTGATCAATTTCCCTTTGATCAAATGGCTTGCCCGCTATTTCAGAATCGGAAGGTGCTCACTTTTTATCTATTGTGAAGCAGCGAGATTTTTCCATGTGTATAGGGTGGGGCCCGTGGATATTTTAAGCGATGTATTTTAAATGTTTCATTGCTTTAGGAAAAACATTTAAAATGAAATATTTGACAAGGCAGGAGAAATTCATTAAAAATGAGCAAAAGCAAAGAAGTTAGGGCAACTCGTCAAGTCAAAGATGATCTACGGTGGCGATTAAAAGCTAAGTCCGGCTACATCCTAGCCGTTCCTTGCCATTTCGTGATCCAAAACTGCAAGATGGTGATATCGCGGGTGAATGCCATGTGTCCCATCCGATGGAGCCGAAGGAGTAAAAGGGCGGGTTACTAAAGCGTTTGTGGGATGCACGTGCTACAAATCGACGGAGATGTTTTAATCTTGATGGAAAAGTTGCTCGAGGGTTAACCATAGGGTTGTCGACTGTGTTGAGGGGATGAGATCACCAATGTTCAAGATCAATGGTTGCCCGCCATCATGTGATCAAAAGTTGAAGGATTGTGATAACACGGGCAACCACCACATGGATTTCCTTCGTAGTTTATGGTGTGATGGGCCCTTGTCTGCCACGTTGGTGTTTGTGTCAGCTAGTTTTTGAAGGCGGTTGTTCGATGGTTTGATTCAACTAAAGGATCGATGGCTAGATTTTAAAGTTTGATTCAAAGTATGGTTGGAGCCATTTGTGCAGGTGAGCAGGTGAGTTTTAATGGTAGGAAGGATGCTTATTGGCACAATTTAATTAATAGGTCTGATGTTGTGGTTGCAGCGGTTTCCTATTCTACTTTAATGGAAATCTTGGCGTAGGTTTTTGGTGATCTTTATTGTTGCATCAACTCTTTTCCAGGTGTGCCAATTGGCTGGTGACATGTTTACTCTCTGGCCTGATGCTTGTTTTCTCCTTCGTTCTCTATAAGAAGGATTTCATGGCCAGAGGTACGGGGGGAAAGTTAGACAAATTTTGTTGAGTCTAGGTGAAGTTGCAAAGCAACTTGTAAAGTATGATGTTCTTCAAGAAGAAGTGCAACTTAGGTTTTAGTCAATCTGTAATAGGTCTTGAGTTCATGGAGGTTTAATGTTGTATAACAGTACTAGCATTTGATTTTAAATGAAAAATTCAAGCTCATGTCTCTCCATTGTACTTGCATATCTAAACCTTGAATAAAATTACCAATGGTTGTTTTATCCATCTCACTATTATGGTGTGTATGATCCTTGTTTTGGCTTTAATTCAAAGAATTAATTAAAATGCTTGAATGGGATTATAGGAGGATATGTACTATATAAGGATCTGGTAAGTAGTATTGAGGTAGAATATATATTGATGAAATTGTAATGCAATATCATCAAGGATTCCATATGTTATGTGTTAAATCCATTATATGAGTTTAGATGCTTATAAATTTGACTCATGCCCAATAGATATATGGAACTAGTCTAAGTTGTGATTACCCATATGATTCAGTGTTTGCTTGTCTTTTCCTAGAGCTTGTTGCAAATTAAAAATCAATGACCATCGTATACTACCTTGTGTTGTAGTTATCTCATGCTCCAAGTAGTTGATATTACTGATAAATAGCCAATTTATTTCAGTATTATCCTATTTTGTTGAGCTATTGTGTGATATCATCTGCTATTATTAATGTTGTTTATAATAAAGGTGCAAAGGTTTTAAACACATTAAGGGATCACCCTCCCGGGTCTTGCAGAGCCCAAAGTGTAGGAGGTTTCTTATAGTCCTCGTCAGTTGGTCTAGGTCCTTCGAGTTGCCCTTGATTGGGATAGGAAATCCCATAGGTAGATTAGAAGACAAACTTGGTTATAGTGTAAAAAGAAACCAACAAGATGGCGACTCTACTGGGGAGAAACTTGAATCTCCAAGTGAAAACTGCTTAGTTACAGAGTCATATTATCGTTTGCCATTTTGAATTAGTTCAAATTTTGAAGAATTTCAAGCTTGGAGAAAGAATTTGTTGCAGTGAACCTGAAAGTTACATGATCTGTGGTGCTTTGCTGGTGGAAGGAACTCAAAGATAGATTTATTTGTGAGAGAACTTCATACTATTTGAATTTCAATCCTCTAAGAAGAGGTGGCGACTCTGTCAATAAGAACCTATTGAAGATTTAAAGAATACAGTTCCAGATCTACAATATTTCCAAAAAAATTATAGTAGTGGCAATGTTTCCAGGTATTCTTCACGTATTTGAACTCCTTAGAAAGAAATTTTGGTTCCCTATTTAGTGATTTAGCACTACTAGAGTGAAAGAACAGTGAATTTAAGTTTGCACACTTCCATTTGTTGGATTTGTTGAATGTAATTGCAGTTCCATTGAAAGGTTTTGTCTAGTGCTCAAATATTTCATAATGTGGATGGTTAAAATGTATTTCTGTATCTTTGAGATTGCCATCCATTTGCATTGTCAGCAATTGTTACTGTAATCCTTTATTTGTTCATGGTCATGTTTACGCACAATTAATGAGTCCTAATTTGCAAGAATACCCATGGATCAAGGTAAAGTAGCCATACCTGTAAAGACCTTGGTTCGGCTTGTTAAGAAATGTCAAAAGTATAATGATCTTCAAGCATCTAATACCCCAAAGTGTAAGAACCCAAGAGTTAATAAGCCTAGGTCCAGTCTTGAAAGATGGCCTAAAGAGATGGGTGAAAGACACTAGATGTTTCCAAAAGCTCGGTTAAGAGAACATCAAACTGTGTCTACTTGTCAAGTTGTTACACCTTATGTGAATTCCTTTGATCCATTGTGTGCTCAATTAGATTTTTCATGGGTTGATTACAAAATTCAAAGTATGCCAGCTCAATTCTACAAGAAGATGCCTAGATTTGATGGATATAATGTTTGTGAAGGAAATGCAAATGTCAAAAGCTTTTCCAACTTCATGGAGAAACACTCATTTGAATATCAAGATATGTGGATGAGATTCTTTGTTAGATCTCTTGAAGCACAAGCTAGGGATTGGTATCTAAAGTTCCCTGAGAAGTCATTTCCTTGTTGGGATGAATTAGTGAATGCTTATAGAAAAGAGTTTGCAAGAGATCCCTATGAACTTGTCATAAGGTTAAAGCAGATTAAGAAATAAGATGAAGAGTCAAGTGTTGATTTTAGTCACATATTTGCTGCTGCCTTGTCACTAATCCCAGACAATTTCAAACCTAGCACTTCATATTGTATTCATATGTATTTTGAAGCTTATGAAGAAGGATCTAGTGCATTGTTAAAAGAGTTTGAAATATTGAGTATACAGATGGCTTACACAGTCCTGGATAGTTTGGAGAGGCAAAGGAATGAATATATGAAAAGCTTGTTGTCTTCAATTGTCAGTAAACATGCTGATGAAATCAACAACTGTGTGAATGTGAACGATCAGATGTCTTCAAAAAAGTGCATAGTTGAGAAGGTAGAAGATGAAAACATGCATCATCAGATGATGAGAAAGTTGTTAATGAACAACTTACAAAAGAAGTATACCAAACTGAGAATCAACAACTGAGTCTTCCAAGCCACGAACATGATGAAGGATATCAGTTGGACTTATTCTTTGAAGAAGAGAAGTGCAATCAGCAATGTTGTAATACAGCTGACATGTCAATCTTACAAGGGTTGAATGTAGCTTTGGTATAAATCTCCACAATGAGACATTTGAATTTGCTGACTTAGGGAGTTCTCTTGTGAACATTAGTTTACCAGCTGCAAGTGACAGAGTATGTGATGAATTTCAGTTTGAAAGATCAACTACAAGCAATTACAACGAGGAAACCATTGATGGTTTTCAGTTTGATAGAGAAGATGTTTATGTCTACCCTCAAGAGGATGAAAATGATAAACTCAATGAAGACACCCAGCTCAATGTTGAGATTGAAAATGATGTGAGTTGCTATTATGACAGCTCAGTGGTGAATGAGAATAAAAAGTGGATGGTCTATTCTCTATGATAGATTGTGACCATGTTCCTGACAATGTTGTTAACAATTCAATCTCCTATGATTGGGGAGACCATGTTTATGATCAGCCCATTGAGTTTTCAAACTTTGGTGATGATGATGTTTTGGCATACCCTAATTTGCAATTTGATAATGTATCCAATTCAAGTGAAGATCAAGAAGAGGAAATAGTTGAAGGAATAGATCAAAACAATGATCTATTAAGTTGTGAACAAATCTCATATCTATTGACTATTGAATATGCATCTTTTGTCTTTGACAATGATGATGATCTTCATGGTGTAAGGTACGATGCAAGTGAATCTTATTTTCCTTCAAATTATGAACCAGCTGATCATGATGATAATAAGGAGGATGAAGACAAGCAGCTATATGATGGAAATGATGCAATGTATGATGATTATGAAAGTGAGTATGCTGATGAAAACTCAGAGATTTTTTTTGATGAGTTTGAAGCAGCAGATGACCATGAAGTTTGTGCATCTGATGAGCCAAGTTATGAGGATTGTAATGCAGATTTGAACAAGTCTTTGTTTGATGACTTGAATGAGCCTAGCCATGAGTCTTTTCATGTGGATATATAGAGGTTGATTTCGATGAGAAATCAAATTACGATTCTGAACTAAGATTTCTTGTTGTTGAACAAGCTTGTGATATTGTAAAGATTGATGCCTTATGTTTAGAAGATGACTGTATGACTACAAATGATGATGAGTCAGAAATCTCTGATGAATCTCAATACCAGCATGATGAAGAGAAAGTACAGAGTGTGCTAATGCATGAGTGTATCTCTTTGAATACACTTGAAGATAGTTTGCATGATGAGCCAGATCTTCTGGAAATTTCTTGTGATGGTATAAATTTTGATGTGCAGACTAATGATCATATTGAGCATAACAATTCCAGCCATGTAGCAAATTGTGAGTGCTATTCTTGTCAGCTGGAAGAAGTTTTCATTGAATGTGGCAATGTGCAGAACATTGAAACAAGTTGTTTTCAACTTGAGAGTGATTTACATGATGAGCGTAATCAGTTGTTGCAACATGACAATCAACATTTTGAAAGTATGTCTGACTTTCAAATGCATAGTGATTATGAACATGTTGATAGTGTGGTGTATGGTCGCCTGTTGAGAGGTAACAACATGTTCAATCAGGCAGCTGGTTGTGATCAAACTGTGCTTTCATATGGTCTTGATCCCCATTTTCAAATCTTGCCACTTGATGGGTATTTGCAGGATCATGGTGGGCCAAAAAGTGGCAATGAGGAAAAAAACACGTCTTTCATCGACCAAAAAATGCGAAAAGAACGTGTTGACTTTTTTTAGGCTTGGGTGTCACCATACCAAACACCAAACCTAGTTTTACAAATTGGATATCCAATTTGCAAAAAGCATATATAAAAAAACTCAATCGTTGTTTTTTAAGTTATTTCACAGTGAACAACCCGTAGGCGCACAGTGAATTGATTCTTCGCATAACGGATATCCAATTTGGTCAAAATCCGATTTGAAAAGGTAATTTTTTTATTTTTATTTGATTTGATTCAATTTTGATTTAGATTTGAATAATTTCATATGGTTTTTTGTGGATTTTTTTTAAAAATAGGGTTTTTGATTGAATTTTTATGAAAAAATTGAGTTTAGAATGGATTTTGACAAAAAATGAATGTTTTTGTGGATTTTTTCACAATAGGGATTTTGATTGAATTTTTATGAAAATTTTCAATTTAGAATGGATTTTGATAAAAAAATGAATGTTTTTGTGGATTTTTTTTCAAAATAGGGTTTTTGATTGAATTTTTATGAAACAATTGAGTTTAGAATGGATTTTGATAAAAAAAAATGAATGTTTTTTATGGATTTTGATTTAAAAATAGTGTTTCTTATGTATTTGTATTAAAAATTAGAGAATTTTATAGATTTTTGTTAAAAAGTAGGGTTTTTATTTATTTATTTTTTTTTATTCAAGGGGTAAACACTTTTGACCGGAGCTATGAACTGGATACAACTATTCAACAATACCACCCCAACGGGGTTTGAACCTTGGTGGCAAGAACAACAATGCCACCTATAAACCATCACACCATGCCAATACCGACTTTTTGGATTTTTTTTAAAACTAGGGTATTTTTATAATATTTTCATTTATATTGTCTAATTTTAATTAGATTAATTATTTTTTAACTTTAATCAGGCATTATGGTTGCCGAGAATGAGAATGCACAAATTCCACTAGTTGAGAATGAAAATCCACCAGCTGAGAATCAAAATGTAGAAATGCCAAATGCTCCACCACCTCCGCAACCATCAATTGAAGACTTAATTCATGAAAAATTAGAGCAATTGAGGGGCATTTGTGATGTTTATAAGAAAATCCCTCGATTATCCTATATGTCAACCACATTGACAGGAATAATTACAAATGTAGAAACCCTCTCCACGCAACATAAAGCCTTTCATTCGTGGCGAGAAACCATGAGGCAATATTATGCATGTGGATTGTCTTATGATGATGTGAAAGATCTCCAAATAAAAAAATCCCAAATAGCCTCTTTATTTATTAATCCTAGCACTGGTTTTCCAGTTAATGTTAACAAACCAAAACTTTCTATAAAATGGTGCACGCATAGGGGCATAGTAGATAAATTTTGGGATCGTTGGTGTATGGTTTTTGATAAACCACCCAACAAT
>VDFB02280180.1:0-158254 GCA_007258455.2 Sequoia sempervirens | reverse complement strand
AAAAAGTGAAAAAAGAAAGGCAGAACATATAGAAGAAGAGAGGTACAAATAGAAGAAGTGTACAAAGAGGGGGAACATCAAACACACGTTACAGGGGAACAAGATACACACATGAAATACAAATGAAAAAGGAGAAATTAATGCAAATAGAAGTCAACCATTAACTAATTTATTGGTTTCTCAATCTTAAATGGTTAAGCGGAAAATGAATAACATAGGTAAGACACAAAGGAAAATGCATTACAAGGACAAGGCTAACAATTTCTTGTCCCCCACAAAGTGTAAAGGCAAGAATGAGCTGAGGTGAGTGATGGAAAAGGATCATGTGATAGTGAGAATAAAGAATTCTACAACTATGGCATGATGATGTGATTTGGTTGCTTTAAGGTATGATGGGGAAACAATCGGTATCAGTGAAGTGATACCTATCCAATATGTCCTTCAATGTTTGACATTCTTCTATTTGATGAATGTGATGATATTTGAAAAACCATATGTTAGAATATTTAGGATGAATAACCAACCTATTCATAGGTGGTAAAAGTATAAGAACTTTGTTTAAAAGTAGTTGAAGTCTCCTTTCAAATTCGGTTGGAGGATGTGTAAGAAACTTGAGTTTCTTCAATTTGTAAGGTTGTTTCATTTGCTAGATTCTCCTTGTTCATAAATAGGAGGAAGAGCACCCATGGGGATCCTAACATCCTTTTCATTAGAAGGGGGTAATGGTTGTTCACGTGGAAGGAGAATGTTCAAGTCAAGAGGAGCATCAAAGATCATTGTACCATCATCCTGAAGTCTCCTAGGTTGAAAAAGATGTCTATCAAGATGAGAAGGATCTTGATATCCTAATCCTATAATGTTAAATCTTCGATTGGTGTTTGTTAAAGAAGTTGGTGAATGTCGTTTTCATATGTTGTGTCACAACCTTGTTTACAGAGGATAGTAAAGCCTTTTCCATATGTTTCTTCAAGGTTTATGGGAGTGTTTGTGACTTTGTGATTGTAGAATGGGTGAAGATGTGTTTCTTTAGAGGGACTAGGTCCACTGAATGGAGGAACCTTAGATCCTTCATTGATTTCAAGATGCAATTATACAAAGTGATCAGGAGTTGCAATAGTAGGAAGGTCTTGGGACTTCATGGATGGATATAAGGTTGTATTGGATTCTAGGTTATCAAGGCATTAATTGTAAAACTTATTCATGCTATCATCATCTTCTCCAATGATGTCTACTTCATGAGGAGGACAATCATGAGGAGTTGAAGGAGGATGTGGAAGTTCAAGGTCATTAGGTTCACAGCCAAAGGCATAATTGGACATGTCTACCAAGAATTTTAAGGAATTCCAAAACTTATTAAAAGAAAATGACATGATGCAAGTAAACTAAGATTAAATAAATGACTAAAAACAAAGATTCTAGAAATGAAAACATAAAGTAACTACAAAAGATTGTATTCTAGAAAAATGTCAGAAAATGTTTGAAACTGTTGTGTAAAAAGTTTAGAGGGACTAATTTGCTCAGAGTGGTGAATGAGCCCCAAGATGATATTTTTATTTTATTTTTCAAAATTTTTAAAATGATTCTAATGCTTTTCAGAATGCAATTAAGGATACAAAATGCAGATTTTTAGTTTTTTGAATGATATGCAATGCAAAAATGCAATCTAAACAAAGCTTTCACTAATGCAATATGAGAAGTCCTAGAATGCAAAAACAAAACAATATCCTAATTGAATGTTGATGAAAATGTAATCTAGGATGCAATATGTGAATGAAACCAGAAATCAGAAATGTTTAAAATGCATGTTCACCAAAATGAACCATAGATTTTTGGCACCACAAGACTCCCTAACTCTTCTAGGGTTTTTCACCTAAAAGGAGAGAGGTAGGCCAAAAATGCTAACTAGTTCATTCAAATTATGTTTTTTGTGATTTTTAATATAAATGAAGTGAACTAAATGCAATTAAGTGATCTATATGACTAATTATGAATGCAAAACTAAAGTTTTAAGCTATGTTAGAAAACACAATGTTATATGCAAACAATGAACTAAGAATGAATAAAATGCAAAATAGAAAGAGAAAGGATAAATCAAAGTGCACCTGAGCAAGATTAGAGGAATATGGAATGGTTTGACTACTATCTAAAATTACTTAAAATCAACAGTGGGACTCATTCACCTAGGGTGGCAAATTAGTCCTACTATTGGTGAAAAACTGTCAGAAACAAGTTTCTAACTAATGGGATCTAGAATCTAACAAAACCTATATTTTCACACTTAAGGTGGGACTCATTCACCACTAGTGGTGAATTAGTCCTCTCCTAAAATTTTGAGAAATATGGAGACAATTCTACAACACTAGATCTAGAAATATCTACTTGTCAGGTTGCCAAAGTCAATTATGTAGGAAATAGACATAATACCTTCTCCAAGCTTGAAATGTGATTTATTTGGCTTGAAGCACCTAGTTGACTTGTTGACCAATATTCAATCACCTAAATTCTTGTTAAATATGAATACATAGGTATGGAAACACACATGCAAGAGGGGAAAAATGGTTGAGGGTTAGCAAATAGGGGTTTGCCTTGGTCCAACCCCACTTTGGTAATCAAACCCTTAATAAAATAATGAAATGAAAGAGAATGATAAACAAATAACATGCAAATGCTATCAATTTACCAAACCTTTGTTGATGAAAATATGAAGTTCTATCAATGGATGCTCCAAAATGCTTGAATAGTGCTTGACTTAATGTTGTAAGATGCTTGAATGCTTGAATGAATGGGGCTTGAAATGGATGTAAAAACACTTATTTATACAATCATGTGCCTTAGTAATCCATTAATACCTCATCACAGGCCGACATCAAGTGATTTTAAATAAAAACCCAAAAGGAAATTTAAAAAAATAATAATTTGGAGCCAAGGGGGACTCATTTGCCACCCATGGCGAATGGGTTCCATGTAGGACCTGAAAATGGGTGTAGGGAATTATATTGTATTTAATATTGTTTTTCAGGCTTACATTCAAAAATTCACTTAATTAAGGCTTATAAGGGCATAAAGGGTCAAATAAAGCATAATAAAGGTGTAAATAGTAAAATTATGCCTAGAAAAGCATGAAATCTTGTTACAAGACTTTACAACACTTCAAAATAGGACTTGATTAGTGATGAAAAGGTGATTTTTAGGTAAATTGTAATGAATAAAGTCTAGAATAGTGTAGAAATGTCTTACAACACTTCACAACACCTTCAAAAGACGTCTTTTTTTGAATTTTAGTACCTAAATATGCATGTGCAATCCACATTACGACATAAAATTAGAGAAAAATAGACCAAACATCATGAAGTAAGGCCTAAAAGGCCATGAAAATGACAAGGGTCCATTTTTCTATGGTGTAGTTGTAAATGCAATTTTTAATTTTAACAATACATTGAAATGAAGCAATTTAAGCTATATGCAATGAATTTGATGAAAGAACAAATCAAGAAACTGAAATAGGAAAGTAATAACAACAAACAGAAGCCAAAGACTAAGATTTTAATTTCTAGAAAATGAAAATAAGGATCTAATAGGGACTCATTTGCGACTAAGGGTGAATGGGTCCTAGTTAGGTATTTTTGAGATGTTTGTACTGATTTTAGAGTGATTTTTAATGCTTTTTTAGATGCCAAAAGGTTTACGTTTGACCTGATCAAGGACTCATTCGCCAGTAAGGGAGAATGGGTCCTAGTTAATTTTTCTTAAACTATTTTTGAATGATTTTCAAGCTTTCAATAATATCTTTCAGTTCCAGGTCTAAGGTAGTAAGTTTCAGATTTCATATTTTCCAAAAATGCAATGTGACAAAGCAATGAAATAATGTATGCAAAGACCTAGGTTGAAATGTAATTTAAAAAAAAATTGAATGCATTTTTTATGAGATCTAAATGATATGCAAGAATGCCAAATTTGTTTTTGTATTTTTCAGATTTAGAGAGATGCAAAATAATGCAAATCTAAACCCTATATGAGATGCAAGATTTCAATGCAAAATGAGAAACCCTAAATAAGATCTAATTCAGTGCAAATGAGATGCAAATGAATGAAGATCTAATCTAGGATGCAATGAAAGACTTCAAAATCATAAAGTTGCAATATTTAATGAGCCAGGTTCACCAAAAATTTTAATGGTGAAAAAGAGGGTTGCATCAAAATGAATCAACAAGATGATGAACCACTACTTTCCACCATAAAACATTGGATTATGTGTGTGATAAGATTCTAATAACAATCAGAAATAACCCTAAATATTATAACAACTATGAGGGAAGTTTTTAGAGTTTAAAATGATTTGTACCTTGCTGCAAGAAACCTGTTTTTAGGGTACCAAGGACTCATTCACCTTTAGTGGAGAATGGGTCCCTATTAGGGTTTTCAAAATTGAGATTTGTGTTATTTTCCTTGATGTCTACACTCTCAGATCCTTGGTTGTAAGCTTCCAAAAACCTATAATAAATTTTGTGGCTTCCTTTCTTCATTCTTGCACTATAAAGGTCAACTTTGCAACTTGAAAACTTTTGTAACTTTTCTCTAAACTTCTTCTCCACTTGATCTTCAACCTATAAATATGTAATCACACACTCAAGAGGAGAAAAACTTGTTGATTGTTAGTGAATAGGGGTTTTCCTAAGTCAAACCTGGGCTTGTAGGTAATCAAATCAAATGATGAAATAATGTAATTGAAACATGAACATGAAATATGTAATTAATGATACCTTGGAAGTTGTCTTGGAGTGTATTTCTACAATCTAACATGTACTGGCCATGAAGAATGTAGATCTTAGATGTGAAACAATGCTTGAAAGTAGTTATTCAATGCTACATCAACTATCTTAGCTCAATAACATGTATGAATGTACTAAACCCTTGACATGATGAAATGATCTTCAATTGATGCAATAGAATCTTGATTATCTACCTTGAAATCTCTTGGAATGCTCCAATTCTTAAAAAAATGAATGCTTAGGCCTCTAGTAAACTTTCTAGGAGAAAAAATGTGAATTAACTCCTTATTTATACTAAATCTAGAGATTAACGCCAAAATTCAAACAATTCAAGTCAACACCATATCTATAAATGAATGTTATTAATATCCTACCAAAATTAAATTGAAAAAGGAGGTCCTTATTAAGGGAGGACCCATTCTCCACCTAGAGTGAATGGGTCCTAGTACAAGTTTCTAGGACCATGCCTTTTGGAGGTGAAAGAACATCAAAAACCCATGTCAAATATGCAAAGAAAGGGGGGTCCTATAGAGTGAGGACCCATTCACTACCTAGGGAGAATGGGTCCTAGCACCAATTTCTAGGACCACCAATTTTCCCAATTAAAATTTTTACAATTTGAATTATGGGTGTCTGGATGGATCTTGAGAAGGTGTCACAAATAAGGCTTAAAATTGAATTAAAGGGGCTAATTAACTGTAATTAACCACAATTAATTAAGGAAACCCTAGATAAGTGTGAAATCCTGTTACAATTTACAACACCATAAATAAGGTACAAGTTAAGTACATTTTATTAAAAAAAGGGCCCGAGATAAATGTGAATATTTTACAACACATTACAACACTAAACCTAGGCAACATTACGTTAAATCAATGACAATTATTCCCAAATCAAGTAAGGAAAAAGGATAATTTTTTTAGTTACTACACTAAGATATGACTATCTATCTGTTTGTGTGACTTTTAGCTTGCCTAACATGTTTTGTTTATGGATTAACATGTTTCCTTACAGGACCGAGCACATGTAAGGGCCAATTAGATTTTGTAGAGCCTTTCACATCTGGCATCCCTCAGGATCGAGCACCTATGGCACCTCCTTTGTACGAGTAAGCACCTATGAAGTGTTTTCATTCTATATGATGGAGTACCTATAGAACCCTTTGATCATCCTTTGTGAGATCTATCACCTGTGGTGCCAATTCTATAGGACCAAGCACCTACAAATCCTTTTGTTAACTTTTTGTAGGATCAAGCACCTATGACTCTTTTGTTTAAATCTCCATAAAACCAAGTACCTGTGGAGCCATCTCTCTCCTACACCCGAGTTTTACAAATTGTGGTCTACTTCCTTGATAGTTCAGGTATATGTTTTTCAACTTCTTTCACTCTAATTTACCGTGCATTCACTGAAACTTATGCTTGCTAAAGTGGGAGAAAAATGTAATGGCATGATTTTGCACCACCCGCAAATTCCCCATTTATACACCCTTTACCTTAGAAAATATGATCCCGATGATGTATTTTCCACATTTGTTTCCATTCTTCATCCACTTGGCAACTCATTTGTGTGTCGGTGGGAAAATTTCTGATGGGGGCGCTAGCATAGTGTGCAGACATCTATGTGGTGCATTTCCATTCTAATAGGACTTCTGCCTCTAGAATTCATAGAGGCATTACACTCATCCATTAGACATGAAGTGTAATGGGTATGTACAGGATCATGATGGGCCAAAAAGTGACAATATGATGGGTATTTGTAGGGTATGTGACTGATGACTTTTTGTTTACAAAAAATTGATGAAATGAAAAGGGTTTTTAAAGGAGATTTTTAGCTTTCCACCAATATAAATTATGCTTTACTTTGAATTTAACAATTAATTATTATTCATTTTCTATTTGAATTATGACTAAAGTCCTAATTGATAGGCTGATTGAAAAACATCTATAGCTTTCAAACGGTATCACATTTTTTGAATCCAAAACATGCATTGCATTCTATGCTAAGTTGCATACTATAGAATTTAAAAAAGAAAAAATTAATTTCATGAAGTTTTCACCAAGTTAAGGTTGTTAGACATGCAAGTTTTTATATTTTATAAAAGTTGTAATAAAAAAATCATAATTAATTATTTACTTGGAAAAAAAATACAAAAAAATATGCATCACATCCGGACATGAGTCCACTACTTATGACTAAAATATTATAAAAAAATTTAATCATTTTATTGTGGTTAGGGTGGTCAGTCAGACAACTACTTATTTTTTCCCTTAAATTTAAGTACTATTGCATTGAAATTTAAAATTTTCACCAAATAATTTTTTTTAAAAAAATAAACCTAGTAATTTAGAAACTAAATTCAATTTTCTACAGATTCTATTCTTACATATTTTTTAAATAATATAGATAACTTATTCAAATTTTTACATCAATTTGCCTAACTCTAATTTTTCTAAATTTTTTGCCACATAAGGGCCTATTTTTTCCATGATGATCCTGCACATACCCTAACATTCGTTGCTCTTTGGACTGAATTCAAATGGTTTTTTGCCTCCTTCATTGATTCAAATTGTCTATTCCTTCATTCAATCCAACTTCTTCACACTTCTTCAATCATGGAAAAAGTTTTGGATAGCTTCTTGATCAATCTCACTCACTATCAGCTCCTTCACGCTTCACCACCACCATTGTAGCTGCAAGTTATTGGGTATGTGCAGGATCATGATGGGACAAAAAGTGGCGATATGATGGGTATGTGTAGGGTATGTGGTTGATGACTTTTTTTTTACCCAAAATTGATGAAATGAAAAGGTTTTGTAAAGGAGATTCTCAGCTTTCCACCAATATAAATTATGCCCTAATTTGAATTTAATAAATAATTATTATTCATTTTCTATTTGAATTGAGACTAAATTCTGATTGATAGGCTAATTGAAAAACATATATAACTTTCAAATGGTATCACATTTTTTCAATCCAAAAATTGCACACATTCTATGCTTCACATACTATAGGATTAAAAAAAAAGAATTTCATGAAGTTTTGACAAGTTAAGGTGGTCAGACATATGAGTTTTTCATATTTAAAAAAAATAATAAAAAATTAATAATTAATTATTTAATTGGAAAAAAATTATAAAAAAATATGCATCCCATGGTGACAAGAGTCCTCTACTTATATGTAAAATCTTATAATTTAAAAATATTATCATTTTATTGTAGTTGGGGTGGTCAGACAAACACCTACTTATTTTTTTCCTGAAATTTAAGTACAATTGCATTGAAATTTCAAATTTTCACCAAATAGATTTTTTTTTTTTAAAATAAGCCTAGCAGTTTAGAAACCACATTCAATTTGCTACAAATTATATTCTTACATATTTTTGAAATAATATAGATAACTTATTCAAATTTTTACGTCAAGTTGCCTAACTCTATTTTTTCTGAATTTTTCACCACTTAAGGGATTATTTTTTCCATGATAATCCTACACATACCCTACTACTTTGTTGGCCCCTCCTCTTTGTTGTTGTAGTAGCATTGGTTTTGTATAGCTTGTGAGCTCATATCTTCCTCCATTTTCCTTTAGTGCACTTGGTTGAGAACATGATATCCATCCATTTTCATCTACCTTTGCATCATCTACTCATGTAGTAGCCTATTGTTGTTTCAACATTGCTTGGTATTTCCATTTCTATAGCTTCTTTATCATCTTTCTACAATTCTTGCTATCTAGATGTCTATGAAGGTAGAACACCAAGGCAAGGGACTAACTGAGGTAATCCTCTAAACACAACCCCAACATTTTCTCATTCTTTTGTGTGGAGTTTGTTCATCAAGTGAAGATCTTGAAGGCCTTAACTTGCAAGTTTGAAGGTCCATTTCTACCACCTTTCCCTTGTCAAATTCTAGCTTAGCATTGTTATAGTATTTTTCTTGTTATTTTCATTATTCTTCATTTTCTATCTCTATCATAGCATAAAACTTTGTTAATCAAGTAGTTAGTAGGGTTTTTGGCATTTTGTATTGTACCTTATGCTTTATGTCTGTATAGACACCAATGTTTCACTGAGACCCCAATGTGCCATATTGGAGTCTGTCCACATTGTAGTCCTCTGATAGTGAGCTATTTGAGTTACAATCTGAACCTTGAAATCTCACTCTCCTAATTCCTTGAAACATTCAAGTTAGCAGAAGGAAAGTGAGAGACCATTTGTCCTTCCTTTTCAACCCTTGAAACCTTAAACCTTTCCAATCCATTCATCTAGCTTGAGGTATATTAGGGTAACCTATTGTTCTAGACTCTCCTATGACCTAGAGTCCCAGAGTAGTTGGTCCCCCTCCTCTACATTTGGTTTTCATCAAATGCATATAAAGGAAGAGGATATGCATAAATTTTCCTTTATAACATATGAGGGGAATTACTAATTCTTAGTAATGACATTTGGTTTAACTAATGCCCCATTAACTTTTCAAAGCCTCATGAACTGAGTACTTTGCACATTTCTTCATAAATTTGTGGTGGATTTCTTTGATGATATCCTTATCTATAGTAAATCATGGGAAGGAAATTTACAACTTGTAGACAAGTTATTGCAAGTATTGCAAGATAATAAACTCTATTCCAAGCAATCCAAATGTGACTTCGGGGTAAAATAAATAGGGTACAAAGGACATATGGTATCACATAAAGGTGTTAAGGTAGACCCCAAGAAGATTTTTGTAATAAAATAATGCCTAAAACATAAAAATATCAAAGGGTTGAGAGGATTATTAGGTTTAATAGGATACTATAGAATATTTATTTATAATTATGCTCATATCAAAACAACCTTAACAATGTAATTAAAGAAGTATTTATTTTAATTGTTAGAGCTAGCCACTCAGGCCTTCCAACAACTAAAAGAAGCTCTCACATCAATCCCAATACTAGCTACCTTGGACTTCTCTAAAATATTTTTGGCAAAATATGATGCGTTTTGGAAATGGAATTGGGGCAGTACTAATGGAAGAAGAGCATTCATTAACATTTGAGAGTTGGCAATTCAAAGGAAAAAAAAATCTAAGGCCAACATATGAAAAGGAACTGCTAGCCATTATTCATGCAATTAAAAAATAACATCAATATTTAATGGAAGGCATTTCAAATTTAGGATTGATCATGAGATTCTTTTTTTTTTCTTAGAAAAAAAACTATCCTCATTATAACAACAAAAATGAGTTACCATAATTCTAGGATATGAATTTAAAATCAAATTTATAAAAAGGGTAAATAAAATATTGTATCTAAATATGGATACCATAGAATTTGAGCATGAATACCAAGATTTCCATTACTCTCATGTAGACTTAAATTAAACTATTCAAACAAAATGATAGAATAGTATTAAATCCAAAGTTTTAATCATGAATTCAAATTACTAAAAGGAGAGACTCAAGATGTTTTAAAATTAGGCATACCAATTGGATGAAGAAGGAAAGGAAAAAAATTATGAAATATTGCAGAGTGGGTAAGTATAAGAAGTTGAGTCCACTTTTAGGGGAAGTGACAATTTTTAGCTTTAAAATAGTTACCCATCCATTTTTAAAAATAGGTATCCAATTTAAAATGGGTACTTGTTCTAAAAAGTTTGAAAATCACAATCCATGTTTTTAATTTGTATTTGGGCTCAAAAAAGGCATAGTAACCCAACCCTTAGGCTTGGAATTGTAAATACAAGGTCGTGGTAAGGTCAAGAGAAAAAGATAACTTGTGTAATATGGCAAATGAGTTTTTTTTTCATTATTTTGTGAAATTCGAACCCATTATAGATGATGATATCTAGTTTTCAAATATGTAATATTTTTATGATTGGATATTTTTCTATTTTTTAATTAATTTATGATGAAACTAGTCCATAAACTTGAAACAATTATTTACATAATGAAAAAAATAAAATTCAAAAAATAACTAACAGTTCCATGTAGTAACACACAACAATGAGTCGATAGGCAGGGATGAACATCAAAGGTAAGAGACATGCAAACACTGAGGGTGGCAGACTTGAGTATATCTCGAAGCAGACACAAAGAAGACAGTGACATAGCGCTACATTGATTGCAATGGTGGAGTATGTGTCTCGGCTATGTGCACATATGTATGTATACCATAGTAGATACATACTTATTGTATAGAACATTGCACAATAGGGAATGCAACGAACAATTTGGACATGAAATTACATAGCGCAAGCTAGAGAGCGACAATAAGGAATATGTTACAAAGAGAAAGCTAATCTGTAAAATAATAACCAACATATGGGAAGTTGTAGATTGTTTTAGAGTACCAAATGAAGGATGAAATAGTATATTAACATAAATTGTGGGTATGTGTAGGATCATCATGGAAAAAATAGGCCCTTAAGTGGCAAAAAATTTAGAAAAATGAGAGTTAGGCAACTTGACATAAAAATTTGAATAAGTTATCTATATTATTTAAAAAATATGTAAGAATATAATCTATAGCAAATTGAATGTAGTTTCTAAACTACTAGGTTTATTTTAAAAAAAAATCTATTTGGTGAAAATTTGAAATTTCTATGCAGTAGTACTTAAATTTCAAGGAAAAAATAAGAAGTAGGTCTTTGTCCGACCACCCTAACCACAATAAAATGATAATATTGTTTTATAATATTTTAGATATAAGTAGAGGACTCATGTCTGGATGTGATGCATTATTTTTTGTAATTTTTTTCCAAGTGAATAATTAATTATGATTTTTTTATTACAACTTTTAAAAAACATAAAAAACTCATATGTTTGACCACCTTAACTCGATCAAAAATTCATGAAATTAATTTTTTATTCTTTTAATCCTATAGTATGTGAAGCATATAATGTGATGCATGTTTTGGATTCAAAAAATGTAATACTGTTTGAAAGCTATAGATGTTTTTCAATCAACCTATCAATCAAGACTTTAGTCATAATTCAAATAGAAAATGAATAATGATTATTTATTAGGTTCAAAGTAAAGCATAATTTATATTGGTGGAAAGTTGAGAATCTCCTTTAAAAACCCTTTTCATTTCATCAATTTTGGGTAAAAAAAACTCGTCAGCCACATACCCTACACATACCCATAATATTGCCACTTTTTGGCCCATCATGATCCTGTACATACCCTTGTATAAGACAAGCTATTTTACTATAGTATGCATTGGATGCATATCTAACAATTTGGTAGTTGTAAATATAAAACATGGCACAAAAGTTAAAAATTTAGAAATTAGAAACATGCACATTGACAAATACTTTCCCCGATAGCGATCCATCGACAACAACCGAAGCACTACTCTATAATATTAACTAATTTATTATGCATTGCAAATAAATTGCAAGAGAAATTAGAGGGAATTCTAGAAGATAGCATAGACTATTTGAATATATTGCAATCATTTCCACATAACAGAAGCCATAAATGACAAAATATTAAATTTCCCTTTGTGTAGATTTGTATATAGCCATATAACCCAACCATAAATGAAACAATATTTCTTTTAACAAATAATATTGTCTTCTATCAACAGGACCTTATCAAAAATTGGAACATAGCATCTTCAACATAACCCTATCAAAAATAAAGAAATCTAGCCTAAGATAGAGAGCATTATTCAATATACTTTTTGATCTTTTCTCAACAACATGCTATTGAAAATTGAAAGAATAGAGTCTATTGAATAGGAGCGTATTGAAAGTGAGAGAATATCGCCCAAGCTAGACAATAACAATTGACATAAACTACATAATGTCAACAATTTTTATGGATCATGAGAGGGATAACGACGCAATATAGCCTTTCCAACAACACCTTCTCGAGGATGAAACAATATAGCTTAAGTAAGAGAACAATAATGAACAAGGCCAAATGGAATCTAACACAAAGTGTATAACATTAACTATTTTATTCCATCACAATGATTGTTAGAGTAAAAGGTTTATTACTTAATTATTTAATTAAGTCACCTTTTATTATTTCGCTTAAGATAAACTTAGTTTGCATTTTGTAGGAATTTAATAATTATTATAATTATTAAATGCTCCCTTTTAGGTTACACTTTAGGGTTTCTTGATCTCCTTCATCAGGATTGATCTCATTGTATTTTTTAATTCATTCTCTTTGATTAATGCATCTTTAGCTTTAAGAGCACCCTTTTCTTTTTTGTCTCCATCTCTTCCTTTCTATGATAGGTTATTTGCATGTAGGTGATCTTTGGGTGATGTTAATTTGGCTTTCTCAACTTCTACATGGTATCAGAGCTCTAGACCTGTTGCTTCTTGTTCATTTTTTTTGAAAGATTTTTGGAGCTTCGAGGGTTTGGGGTTTGTCTCTTTTGATCCAAGGCATACCTATTTGATTAGGGTCTTTTGAGTCAAAACAAACCTTTCCATTAAGTATACAGTGGTCCAAAACCCTAGAAATGACTGTTCATTCATCCATTTTGGACAAAGTTGATCAGAGAGGCAAAAAAAATTTCCAGAGAGGTTGTACGGCCTCCCCAGCATGAGTTTCGAGGTGAAATTTAAAAAAAATTAAAAATCAAAATTAAAAAAATATATATTGCACTGCCCATTTAGAAGGGCAACACCACCCTTGCACCTCCTGGTGGCCACCAGCCACCAGCCATGCCACCCTCTCTAACTGTTGGTCCACCGTCGCTCCTCCAGCTAGCCCCTGAGGGCTCCAAGTTTCTAGCCAGGATCACATCGGGGTCTAAGCACCCCGCGCCTAGCCCCTTCCAGGTCTTTAGCTCCTACGGTGGTCACATGGAAGACTAGGAGCTTTGGCTCTAGCCCCTAGCAACCAGCCCCTGGTCCTGCATGTGACTAGGGGTTCATTTTTTTAGCCCCTGAGGGGTCCTAAAGGGCTTATTGGGCTTTCTTGAGGAACTTTCACAAAATCACGTGTAAAATGGTCATACAAGCTCATATTTTCAAAAAAAAAAAGGCACCAGAAAGCTGGTTCTGAGCCTGATCCGATGTGGAGGTCTAATTTTTTTATTTTTTAGTTTTGATTCCTTTTTTGTCAATAAATTCTAGAACATGTTTTTTGCACTCCCAGGGGCGTAACTTTTGCGTCCAGACTCTGTTTTGTGAAAATGAATAGGCGTTGGAAAGGTGGTCCTGTAATCTATTTAGATCTGCAATTTATTTCATTAGAAAATATATCAAGTACATAGAACATTTTCTAAAGCATATTTTCCTTTTTCTAGCTTTTCAACATTAAAAATTGTATTGGGGTTTGGGTTCTTGTGTTGTGGGGGTATTTTTTTCTTGCTTTCTATAATTTACATCAGAAAACTAGAAACATCTTTCATAAAACACATTTCAAAACTCATTCATTATGGTGGAATCTTCTTCTATTGAGCACCTTACTCGACACAATTATCACACCTAGAAGGCACAAATGACCAGACTTCTCATGTCAAAGGGGTTATGGTCATGTTTGGATGATGTTCAACCTCAGTTGACATGATAATTTGAGATCTTTCAGTAGAGGAATAGAATGGATGAGGCCATGGGTTTTTTATCCTTGCATGTTTTAGATACTCTTCTATTCCATCTACAGTGTTGTACAACTCCTTGGGCTACGTGGTTGAAGTCTAAAACTCTATTTGGCACCATTAATCAGTTTGAGCACTTTAGATTGAGGTTGAATTGACTTCCTTAGTACCTGATTCATATCCTACCATTGAGGATTTTTTTATGAAGTTCAAATCATCAAGGTCATTGTTATAAGGTTGTGGTAAGAACAAAATAGATGAGGAGTGCATTTACCTGATTATTTCTAAGCTTCAAGGTCCTTTTTAGATATTCTCTTTGAAATTTTATTCCACCATGGATTCCTTGGGTGCATGTTTTACCATGCCTACTTTTGAGGTGTTATGTGATTGGTTGACATGAGAGCAGACCAAGATATCATAGTTGGATGCTCTCTCAGGATCTAAGAACCAAACACTAGTAGCTCAGTCATCTAAAGGGAAATACAAGTAGAAATTGAAGCCCAAGACAAATTCATAAGGCAGTGAAAGTTCCTCCAAGCCACCTCCTAAGACTAATTCAAAACCACAGTCCAATCCTAAACAGGGAAAATCTTTGAAGTCTGGTGAGTCTTCCTCCAAGACTAAGAAGAAATTAGGTGATCCTTGTAGTTTCTATGGCAAGGAAAAACATCCAATTTCCAGGTGTTGGAAATGATTAGAGGCTTTAGAGGAAGCCATGCGGCAACATAATATCACCTCACCTCAGTCTCCTTCCCAACCCATAAGGAAAGGTCATGCTCTTTCTGCACAAGCCTTGCCTTCAAAATCCACTTGGATTCTAGATTTTGGTGCTTCTCACCATATGACACACACACAGGAGTTTTTCACCTCACTTGCCCCTAGTGGCACTACACATATTGCAGTTGGTGACTCAGCACACCTTCCAGTTCAAGGTTCAGGTACTATTTCATTAGATGGTGGTTGTCTTCAGGATGTGCTTCTAGTTCGTGACATTTCAACAATCCTTCTTTCTGTGTATCAGATTTTCCATTCTACCTCTGGTAAGACAGTTGAGTTCTCATGCATGATGTGGTTATTCGAGACCTTCATGATCCTAATTTGGTTGTGGCTACTGAGAGTGTTGATTCTACATCTCGCTTATACAAATTTGATGGCTTTGAGAGTTCAAACAATTTAGGTTCATATCTTATAGCACATGCAGACTCAGTGAATAAGCTTTAGCATTAGCGTTTTGGCCATGTCAATTACAAATATTTACAACAGATGAGCACTCAAGCATTTGTGATTTGGCTCCCTCAGATTTCTTGTACTGATGGTGTATGTCGAGGTTGTGTCCTTGGAAAACATCACCAGGATTATTTTCCTATGGGTAGAGCCACATGTGCTAAGGAACCCTCGGAGTTGGTACATAGAAATCTCATGTCGTTCTGACTCCTTATTTTTCAGGGGTACGATATGTGCTCACTTTTATTGATGACTTCTACAAATGTACATGGGTGTACTTTCTTAAGTACAAGTCTGATGTCTTTGATTCATTTAAGATCTTTAAGACATTTGTGGAGAAGCAATCTGGACTTTCTATCAAGAGGATACACACAGATAATGGGGGGGAGTATATTAATCAGGCTTTCGAGGATTTCTGCACTAAGCATGGTTTACAACATCATTTTACAGTACCTTACACCCCTCATCAGAATGGTGTTGCTGAGAGAAAGAACAGAACCTTATGGGAGATGGAAAATTGTATGATATAGTCTCGAGCTATGAGTTCTTCATTCTGGGCTAAGGCAGTCAATTGTGCCAATTATATTTAGAATTAGATGCCTCATAAGGCATTGTGGCATATGACTCCTGAGGAGGCGTGGACTCATGTCAAGCCTGATGTTTCTACATTTTGAGTTTTTGGTAGTGAGGCTTGGGCATTTATTCTTGATGCTTAGTGGAAATCCATGGAGAGGAAGAGCTGACCACTCATATTTTTTGGCTACTGTGAGGATGTTAAGGCATACAGGTTGTTTGAACCTGATTCTAGAGAGGTCTTATTTTGGCTAGATGTCCAGTTTGATGAGCACTTTCCTTTGATGGATTCTCCATCACTAGCTTCTCCCTCAGTGCCTACTCCACCCTCTTCATCTCTTGAGGATTACGTATCTCTTGAGGATGATATAGATGATGATCCACCATCTCCACCACCACCAGCCACTCAAAATTTTCCTAGGTGGCCCCATGTTACTATTGAGATAGTTGGTTCTTTAGTAGGTGATCATTCAGATACTCATCGTACTTGTGCTCAGACATCTAGTTCTAGTCTTTTGAGTCATGCCATTTCGGATGATCCTCAGAAGTTTTCAGAGGCGACAGGTCACCTTGAGTGGGATAGGGCCATGGATAAGGAGTATTCTTCCTTGATGAAGAATCATACTTGGGATCTTTGTCCCCTTCCTGAGGGAAGAAAGTTGGTTTGGTGCAAGTGGGTGTACCCTACCAAGTATGTTGTAGATGGTTCGATTGATAAGTATAAGGCATGTCTTGTTTCGAAGGGGCTTTCTCATGTAGAGGGTATTGACTACTCTAAGACCTTTCCTCCTATCACCAAGATGAACTCTATTCTCTTTGTACTTTCCCTTGTAGCTTCACAGGGATGGATAGTATTTTAGATGGATGTGAAGAGTCCTTTCTTGCATGGAGACATAGGTGAGGATATATATATGGACTAGCCTCAGGGTTTTTTGTAGGAATCTTCCTTGGTTTTTAGACTTCAACGTTCATTATATGGTCTCAAACAAGTCCCTCGAGCTTGGTATGAGATGGATTCTTTCTTGCTTTCATCTCACTTCACACGCCATTCTGATCACATGGTGTACATTCAGCGTCAGGAGGGTGATATTTTAATTATTGTGCTATATCTTGATGATCTCATTATTATAAGTAGCTCATCCTCCATGATTCAAAGTGTTCAGAGAGCTTTGATGGAGTAGTTTGAGATGACAAATCTCGGTCTTCTGCACTTCTTTCTAGGTCTACAGGTTATTCAGTCTTTGGATGGGATTTCCATATTTTAGCAGAAGTATGCTCTTGATATGCTTTAGTGATTTGGAATGCTTGATTGAAAGCTTTCTCCCACACCATTTCAGTCAGGTGTAGTTTTGACTTCCACTTGCTCTACTCCTTCAGTAGATTCCACTCTATATAGGTAGTTAGTTGGTAGTTTATTGTACTTGACACATTCTCGTCTTGATCTTTACTTTATGGTTGGCCTTATCTCTTGGTTCTCACATGATCCACATGAGATCCATTGACAAGTAGCAAAACGTATCTTGAGGTAAATGGGGCACCACTCATTATTGCATTCACTACACTTCAGGATCCCTCACATTGTTGGCTTCACTGACTTAGATTGGGCTAGTGATTTCAATGATTAGAAGTCTACTTCTAGCTTTATTTTTTTCCTTGGTTCTAGTCCTATCACATGGTCTTGCAAGAAGTAGTCTGCTATTGCATTATCATCTACAGAGGCTAAGTACCGAGTAGTAGTGTTAGCTAGTCAGGATATTCTATGGCTTCGACAGTTGATGATAAACTTTTGCTTTCCTCCTGATAGTCCCACTATTCTTTGGTGGGACAATCAGAGTTCCATTCACATTTCTCACAACCTAGTGGAGCATCAATAGACTAATTACATTAAGATCCACATGCACTTCATCAAGCAGTTGATTTAGGATGGTTCTCTCATCTTGGAGTGCATTCCTACAGAGGAGCAGGTTGCAAAAATCTTCACTAAACCTTTGGCATCACCACGCTATCTTCAGTTGCACTCCATGCTTGGGGTGAAGGAAGTTGTCCTTGGGGGGTCTTTGTGAGGGCTTCCTTCATGTTTTTTTCAACATGTTTTTTCATCTCTTTTTGGAGAGAAGTTTTTCCCACTGGGTTTTCTCCTTTACTCCACTTTATAGAGATTTGGTTGTGATTGGGTACCTCATTAGGCTTAGTTGTTGGGACCCAGGTTTGATTTCTAGCTTGTAGTTGCATTGATTTCATGCATTTAGTTTCTAGCTACTCCCTAAGTTCATCTTAAGGGGGGGTGTTAGAGTAAAAGGTTTATTACTTAATTATTTAATTAAGTCACCTTTTATTATTTCACTTAAGATAAAATCAGTTTGCATTTTGCAGGAATTTAATAATTATTATAATTATTAAATGCTCCATTTTAGGTTACACTTTAGGCTTTCTTGATCTCCTTCATAAGGATTGATCTCATTGTATTTTTTAATTAATTCTCTCTGATTAATGCATCTTTAGTTTTCAGAGCACCCTTTGCTTTTTCATCTCCATCTCTTCCTTTCTATGATAGGTTATTTGCATGTAGGTGGTCTTTGAGTTCTGTGAAGTTGGCTTTCTCAAATTCTACAATGATAGCCTAAAACATATGAATTCTGTTTGAATCTTAAATTAGAAACATAGATATTTGTACATAAGATATATAAAATAAGACAACAAAATGAGCCCTGGTTTCCACCCTTCCATATTGGGTCATGGAGCCTCATGGGCTCTCACCAAACCCCCAAGCAAGAATATACATTGTCCACCACTCTAATCAAGGGTGGAATGAATATTGCTTATTACAATCAACATAGATTATATTAGGATCTAATTGTCTATTTGACCATGGTAACTAATTTTTCCATTAGTTCATCAAATTTGCCATTATAGCTGGAGTATCCTATGGAAAAATAATAGAAAAATGTGAAATTTAGTGTGGAAAATATCTGTATTTGATAGAGAATATGTAAATCAATAGATTTAAATACTTTTACAATGTATAATACAAAATATGGAATACAAATTTAATGCAAGGGATGAAATAAGTAAAATTTAACCATACTTGTGCGCATGGTAGATTGCAGTAGGAAGATAAGAAAACAAGGTTTGATCTCCACACTACTATATTGGGTCATGCAGCATCACACGCTCTCACCAAACCTTCGAGTAGAAAAATAAACTGTTCTACTAGTGCGATTGATGGTACAAGCAATATTTTGGCCACTGATGACTTTAAACAAAATAATTGAAATCTGCATTATGGCTAGAGTATGCTCTGGAAGAATAACAACAAAGTGTGAATTTTAGTGCAGTGGCCATCTCTAATTCATAGACAACATGTAAACCAAGAGATATCAAAGATCTATATTTTATAACACACAATTTTCTATGGACTTGTAATGGCAGGAATGAAGTAAATAAAATTTAGGCTTACCTGATGCATGCTGCGAAATGCAGTGTGAACATAAGAAAACAAGGCCCGATGTCTGCCCTACCATATTGGCTCATGGAGTGTTGTGCGCTCTCACCAAACCCCTGAGAAAGGAAATAAATTGTCCACCATTGGGATCAATGGTGAAAGCAATGTTTAGGTCACTGCTAAATTAATACAAGATTTGAAGGCATAAAAACATCCACAAATAAGGATTGTTTGGGTTGAGTATGGTTGTAAACATGTAAGGATAATGTGAACTTTAGTGTACTAAACACATACCATTGGTGGATGATAAATCAATCAGAAAATATAAAGACTTATAGAATTCACACCAAATAATATGCAATGCAACTGTAGTAGAATAGTGTAAGTAAATAAAATATAGGCATACCATTTTTAGGCAATGGATTAAAGTATTGAGACAGGAAAGGAGGCCTGCTTTGCACCCTACCACATTATTACATCAAGCATCATGGGCTCTCACCAAACCCTGGAGTAGAAAGATTAAATGTCCACCACTATAATCAATGGTGAAGGCATTTGTTTGACACTTGAGAATTTGTTTTGAGTTGGGATCAATGTTGTACATCTTTAATAAATTGACATGGAGTTGTGAAATAGGAAATTCAAGAAAACATATATAGGCTTGCATTGTATACAAATGGAATGTAGGTGAACGCCACACACCATGCAAATGTGCAATCATAAAGCTATTTAACATTTAGTAGATTTGTACAACGGACATGTGCATCTATATATCAGAATGCACATTTGTAACCTCAAATGCTTTCAATAATAAATTAACATGGAGTTGTGAAATAAGAAATGAAAGATAAGATATATAGGCTTACATTGTATAGAAATGGAATGTAGGTGATGACCATACCCCATGTAAATGTGTAATCGTAAAGCTATTTAACATTTAAGAGATATATACACAGGAGATGTGAATATATATTTCAGTATGCACATTTGCAATCTAAAATTCTTTCAATGAAATATGGTTGGACATAAGGGGAATTTGAAGTTTAGTACGACAAACCTGTGTCGTTAGTAGGCAATATCTAAATGAACAAATATAAACAGTCGTATAGTTAGTAACAAATAATATCTAATGTATTTGCAATAGAATAGATCATATAAACAGGATGTAGGCATACCTTTTGCAAAGAGGATGGTACAATATGTGGACAATTGCATATAATTGTCTTGGTACCTAGCAATTTTGTTCAATTGAAAGCACTGTTATCTATTTTTAAAAATATATTCAGTTGTGGTATTTGTGACAAAGAAGTGTGGATGTAGTTGCAAAAGAAGAGATGGAAAGAATGACATATAGCCTTACCTTGTATACAAATGGAACATAGTTGCAACGTGAAAACCATGGAAAACTTGTGAGAATGAAGGTATTAAAAATTGTGAAGATCTGCACTAATAGCTGCAAATGTTTGCAATATAAATTTGTTAGAATTTTAAATGGTTAGAAATAAATGATTCAAACATGATACCCCTTGAAGCAGCATAACTAGGTAAAGGGGAGGAAGCTATTGAGAGAAAAATTAAGTATAGATAATAGTTTGGGCAAGTGGGGAAGAGGAATGAATCAATGTTTCTTGTTGGGCACAAGGGGAAACACAAGGCAAGAATTGAATAGAAACTTCTCTTAGCAATGATTGTAGAGGTAAAACCTTTGGAATTTTGGGGAAAGCGATTAGAACTAGACTATGGAGTGAATAAGGGAAAATGAATAGTAGGATTCAAGGGTATTGTGAAAACATTGAAACAGAAACGAAAAGGAAAAGTGGTATAGTTACCATAAAGAACAAAAATATTTCATCATGATGGGAATGCAGATAATTATTTTAGGCGAGCCTCTTATTTGATTCGAAGCCAGTTATATTTGGTGGAATGTAGCCTAGAGTACCTGTTAAAACAAAAAGGTGGATCTATGTGTATTCCCACTATTGATTTAACACAAGAGAGAGCTGTGAATGTTATCCCTTTCCTTTCTTTAGTTATAATATCTATTGTAGCTTTCTCTAGTGTCAAGCCTTGAGATTTATGAATTGTTATCACCCAAGCCATTGTCAACAGGAGTTGCCTATGGCTGCCTCGTGTGATTGGGATAATCAGGATGAATCTTGGATTGTCTTGATCCCATGTTGGCCCAATGTAGTTTTGGAAGTCAAAAACAACATATTCAGGCAGTTGAGGTGGTCTAGCACCTGTAGCATATACAATAGCCTTCCTAAACCCAATGATCCATTAACCAAGCCAGCTGCCACCTAAAGATTTGTTGTCAACATTACTTGTTGACCAATAGCAAGCAAGAGCTCTACTTGAAGCTATTCATCATCACCATAATCAAGTGTGTTTTTTTGGGAACATTCAACAACACTAATTGCAATTGGAACATTTATGTGTTGTAGCATTTTCCTATGTGCAAAGCAACCAACCTATTTGTCTGGGAATAAGTGGATAGCCTCATCAAACTCTTGGTTTTTCTTAGACATAAGCATGGTTTTCGTTCGATTCATAATAATTTTCCAATCAAACAAGGATTCCTAGAAATTTCTAATATTCATAAGGAGCGTGTGAAACTATTGTTGTGAATCGAGATTGCCCATGCTAGCGGAAGACAGTGTCAAGCATGACAACAATATTAAAAGTGTGCCAAAGTGCCAATGCTATGGACTAAGAACCATAGATAGGTATGTCCATTATAGGGGGTAGTTGTGCCAAGTCACCCACAAGTATAATAGACACACCACCAAATGGTTGCATATGTCTACTAGGGAATGCTTGTCGCAATTGACTATCTATTTTAAGCAACTTTGGTCCCAAGAAGCTCATTTCATTAATTAAGATGAAGTTAATGTGTTTGAAGTCCTCCTGAAATATGGTCAATGGTTGTCCTTTCAATGGATTCATATATCTTATTGGTATCCGGAGAGCAGTATGCATTATGGAGGCACAAATATTCTAGGAAGCAACACCCGTTGGAGCCAAAGCAAGCAAAGGATTCATTTTCTAATTCAATCACATATTTAGTGCTCTCCAAATCTTGTCAATGAGGAATTATTTACCTATGCTAGTAATTCCTTGAATGATCATACGTAGTGGTGACGATGAGGAGGGGCCAAGATGGTGTTGTTCAATAATATTCAAAGCAATCTTTTTCCTGGGAGATAGTTAGTGGCAAAGTGTGAGCATTGCGAAAGAGGGGAGAGTTCCTTCAGTTGTATGAAATTTACTTGTTGAAATTTTTTTTTCAACAATACTATGAAGATTCTCTGGAACATGGTGGTTGTCCCACCTATGATGCAGGTCAAAGTCTCATCTACCCAAGAGTTGCAGCTAGTCAAAACAAACATTTTTTGTCACACCAAGTTGAGAGAGCAACTCCCACTCATATGCATCTACGTCGAGCAGGGACAATGCAGTATCGATATCACTATTTCTACCCTCCCCATCGGTAGGGGGGATAGTAAGTCTATTGACATGCCAAGTGTCATAGCCAACAACATAAAATAGACTCCAATTTTGTGTTTTTCTTTCTCTCATAAGGCCTATCTCAAGCTCAATATTTTGAAAATGTTTGTATAGTAGCAATTTTGACCAACAAAATGTTTCAAAGGCATCACTTTTTTCTGGTGGGATGGTCTTGAAAAGGGGGTAAACAATGATGATAGTAGGTTGTGGCCGAGCACACCAAGTTGCACCTTCGCAATTTTTTTGATATGTATAAGGGTATGTGCAAAATCATGATGGGCCAAAAGTGGCAATATGATGGGTATGTGGTGATGACATTTTTTTACCCAAAATTGATGAAACGAAAAGGGTTTTTAAAGGAAATTCTCAACTTCCAAAAATATAAATTATGTTTTACTTTGAATTTAATAAGTAATTATTATTCATTTTCTATTCAAATTATGACTAAAGTCTGATTGATAGATTGATTGAAAAACATTTATAGCTTTCAAACAATATCACATTTTTTGAATCCAAAGAATGCATCACATTTATGCTTAGTATACTATAGGATTAAAATAAAAAAATGAATTTCATGAAAGTTTGACCAAGTTAAGGTGGTCAGATATGAGCTTTTAATTTTTTTTAAAAATTTTAATAAAAATTCATAATTAATTATTTACTTGGAAAAAAATTACAAAAATATGCATCACATTGGGACACGAGTCCTCTACTTATCTCTAAAATATTATAAAAAAATATTATCATTTTATTGTGGTTAGGGTTGTCAGACAGACACCTAAATCTTTTTTTTTCCCTGAAATTTAAGTACTACTGCATTGAAATTTCAAATTTTCACCAAATAAATTTCTTCTTTTTTTTAAACAAACCTAGTAGTTTAGAAACTACATTCAATTTTCTATAGATTTTATTGTTACATATTTTTGAAATTTAATATGGATAACTTATTCAAAATTTTATGTCAAGTTTCCTAACTCTGATTTTTCTATTTTTTTTGCCACTTAAGGGCTTGTTTTTTCCCTGATGATCCTGCACATACCCATAAAGTTGTGTAGAATGAGTAATTGATATCATCTCCATTTCAATTGGTCTTTGCATGTAGGAATGAATATAACCACTGGTAAGCTTGTCACCACTGTCAACTATTTTCAAACGATGGAATGTCTGCCTACTAACATGCAAAGACAAGAAATGTTGACTTGACATGACAAGGGGAAACTTTTGCAGCATATGGCATGTTTCTTATGCACCAATGTCATGATCAACAACCAAATTCATCATAAATTTTTGGTAGGAAATAAACACTTTATCCCTAGATGAATTTGTATTTGCAAGCCTTTGCAAGATATCAATGTAGCTTTCATATTTTTTTTCAGACTTTGATGCATATTTGGAAATGTAGTTTAGCACAATTTGTCTAGACAATACTAGCTGGAAATCAAAATTTTCTCACCAAATTACAAGCATCCTAGGGTTGTGGATATTAACATGCTCATCATTTATTGCTAGTTTATAGGATTTGTTCAATTCACTATCAATTGCAAATGTTGAAGATGGTTGCATAGACCATGGAGCTTTGTAGTGACATTGTAATTGGTGTCATTTTTTCCTAAGGAAAGTGTATTGAGTGCACCTGGTATGCCCTTGCACCATGTTCAACAACTATTCATAGTCCACCATTGGATCCATGGAAGAAATTTGTGTAGTATCAAACAAGCATGGGTCCTCCAAAGTTGAGTGGTGCATCCTTAATATTAGCTGCTCTAGGGAATGAGGGTTCCATGCTGAGACATAGCGGTCAAAGAAATTTTTAGCTTGCTGAAGCTCATGTGGATTGGAAAAATGAAGCATATCCATGTTTGGGGCATCTGGGAGCCACAAGAAACTATGTACATGTTCTGACGAGCGATGCTACCACTCATACCTATACCAATAGTATTTTGTGTGGAATAGTTTCTCAATAACCTCTTCACGAAACATAGTGAATTTCAAGTGCATGTACAAGGTTGTTATGTGCAGGTTCTATATAATTTTCTCTGTGAAGTGTCTCCAAGAGTATGGAAAATCCAATTGGGCATGAGGTTCAATCACCTTATGTAGATCTGACCATTATGTATTTTCAAAGCTCAAAGTGAAGAAAAGAGTCGGTATAATGAGTTGGTGGATCATTGTTGCAAACTCTTATCAACACTTGGCCCAATATGAGCATGTTCCTCACAAGGATGAAACAAATCAAACAAGTTGGTTTGCTATTTGGGTATCTAGTGCCTCTTGAAGCAATTGTCACAAAGCAATAACAGACTTTGGGATTCTTTCTTCCACGTTTGCTTTCATAAAATTTGATACTGATTGTTGGCTTTGATGTCTCATTATCAAATTATAAAGTTAATATCTATATCTGACATGCTTCAAAAATCTACTAGTATCATAGTATCACATCAAGTGCAAGGAAGATTCATGTAAGTGAATTTGTATGCTTCTCAATTGTAGGGGCATTACCATGCCAACAGGGAACAAGATTGGAAAAACCATGCTTAATAACCCTTTTGTATTATATTCATTGATAGGGCTAGGATTTATTTTAGGCCAAGGAAAGGTATTTTGACCAATGTCTTTAATTTTTAAGCCATCTCTAATTTCCTGCAATTCTTGAGGAGGATTGAGCATCAATGGAATAAATGATGACAAGTCCCAAAGGTCAGCTTCCTCATCAACAGTGTCTTCTGCAGTTGCCATTGGTTGAATTGGGTTGTACATTGGCTCTTCCATTATGTGCAGAAGATCAGAGATGTCCGTACTTGTAGAAGGAAACGAATTTAAAGCATCACAATTTATTGCAACATCACTATATTATGGGTCATTCTCAATTTTATATATTAATGGAGCCATGAAATTATGTTTGTCAACATAGAAATCATAGTTTGTCTCTTGAATGCCAATCATTCACACAATCACGACTTCAAGATCATGTAGACGACACAAAAAAAAAAGTTGCAATGGTCGTGATGTCTTGTGGGAAGCTTATAGTATGGCTACTATATTTTTATTGGCCTCCTCTAGCATGGGTTACTTGCAAAACTGGAGCAACTCTAGCTATAAACATTTCTTCAAATTGAGTAAGCTTTGCAAGGATGGTTGGTTGTGGCCCTTGATCCATTTTGTTGGCTAGACTAAATCTGTGGACATCTTTTTTGGAAGCACAACACAAACACACAATACTAGTGTTGGAGGCCTAGACTCTCATGTCGGCATAGATCTCATTGCAAATAGAATAAATTTTCAATTCAGAAAAAGCATAAATGCACTGACGAAAGGATTGCATAGCAGTGTGGAAAGTTTCACCAAACATGTTGCTTAAATGGTGGGTTACTGGCGATGCATATGGCAAGACATGACCAGCAAGGCTTTGCGATGATGTACAACTAGGTATTGTGGGGGTAGGTTCATTGCAATGGTTGTGTTGCAGCTGCAGAGGGGTGGGAGTTGAAGGGTGCAACAACGATCAAGTATTATCACCATGGATGCTTGCAATGGTAGTGTCCCTAGCTAGGAAAGTGGCGGAAAGTCGAGTGGGCCTAGATAACATCTTTGTTGCAAGTACTTGGCTCACCAACCTGCACAAATCTGGTTTTTGTGACGTGCATAATAAAGTTGGTTTCTTTGGTGTTTTGCAGCCTTTTTTACGATCCACATTCGATGTAGCATTTGAACTTGAAGAAGGCTGCAAAGCCTACAATAATAATATTAGGCAAACAATAAAATGGTTGCAAACACCAAGTTAAAGGGCAATGGTATAAGTAAAGCAGTCAAGCTAATTGAATATACAACAAAGTAGCCAAAGTTAGATAGCAACACTCAATAATACCCTATGGAAAGAAATATAAACTACATAACATGAACTATTTTACTATCTTCCAACCATTAACGCAATATCAAAGCCATAATATATGTATATCTATAGATAAATGTATGTATCCACATGCATTGTATTTCAAACTGCTTCAAACTCCAACTAAAAAAAACAAGAATGTAACCAATGAACAAATAGCTAATAAAAAATGAAATGGAAGAAAGGAACGCCTACTCTCCACCCCAACATACTGGGTCACAAATCCTTGTCAGAACAATCTCATTGGAGAAGTGGCTAATTCAAAAGAAAATGCACCAATTGCAATACTAAATTTGTCTCTGGACAAGAATTAATGATAACACTATACATTGACAAAACTTTTTTTTAGCAAAGCATTTTTAATGTTAAACCATGCTGCATATACTAGAAATTTGTGAAGTATGATGATACATAGTTTAATACTTAAATACTCTTATGAAATTTGTCAATTATGTTGCTTATTACTCCCAATATAGCACCTTTCATTCTAACAACTATTTTTTGAGTGCAGAAGTGATAATGGCCAAGGCATCATAATTGACATTATGCATTACACACATATATACAAATTTCCTACTAGCAAATATTAAATCATCGCGCAAAGGGGGGGAAAATTAGAAAATAAAAAGCCGCATGTAGATAAATACTTTTCCCTATAGTCACTTATTGACAATAACAAAAGTAAACATATATGGAAATGACTTTGCAAATGTATATATGCATATGCAATCTCTTTTTCAATGGAGAGTGTAATGAATGGAAGGTACGTTATGCACTATTTAAAGAAGAGTGCACCGCTGCTGCTACCTATGGTTGTGCATCGTCCCTTCCTTCATTACACTCTCCACCTAAAATAACTTCACTTTTTTTTATTGTACATGGATATATACATATACATATACACATTTATATACATATAGCACAATGAAGATAGGAATGTGTTTACAAACAATAGGTCAAAAATTCATCGCTTTTGCTACATAGACATATAAAAGGATGTGTATGCCAGCTAAGAAAGAAAGAATGCAACCAATTAATAGATAAGGAATAGAAAATGAAACATACCAAAGAAATACTTGCTCTCCACCATACCATAATGGGCTATATAGCCACATGGGGTCTTACCAAACCCCTAAGCAAGAAAATACATTACCCACCAGTATTATCAATAGTGAAACCAATGCTATTGACTATGCCCAATATAGAACCTTTCATACTAATAGTTATTACTAAGGCATCCCAATCAACAGTATGCATCAGATGCATATCTAGCGATTTTCCAATTGTATATATAAAACATGGTGCAAAAATAAAAATTTAAAAAATTAGAAACATGCACATTCATAGATACTTCCCCCAATAGTGATCTATTGACAACAACCAAAGCATACAAATATGTAATTTTATTTTCACATTTAGATATGCATAGGAAATGTTTTCAATGGAGAGTGCAATGAATGAAAGGTGCAATGTACACTTTTAAAAAGAGTATAACACTAGTGCTGCTATGGTTATGCATCATGCCTTCATTCGTCCAAGTCTCCATCTATTAAAACTTCACGTTTTCCATTGCACATGCATGTATACATACACATATACATATACATAGATATATACATATATTACAATGAAGACAAAAATGTGCTTGTAAACACCCAAAAAAAACAAAACAAGATGTACTATCCACTCTACCATATCAGGGACACAATTTCTTGAGTGCACATGCACACAGACACAGACACACACACACACACACACACACACACACACACATATATGCACCGGTTTTAGAGTTTTCTAGCACTAGCAGAAAGGTGGTGAGCTACTGTTTGGTTTTGATGAACTCTGGTCAGAATTTTTGTCAGCCTTCCCAATTTTTGAGCTCTCTAGCATCATAGAAAAGGTGGTGCATTGTTTTGTGATTTACTTATATGCATACATAAATTTATACATGCATACAACCATGTCCACAAGTACCCACAACACAACTAAACAACATATAGTGAATATGCAATGAAAAACAAGAAAACAAGGCCTGCTCTCCACCCTGCCATATTGGGTCATGAAGCCCCATGGGCTCTCACCAAACCCTCGAGCAAGAAAATAGATTGTCCATCACTTTTATGAATGGTGGAAGCAATCTTTCTCATTAGGCATAACATACATCATATCATTGCAACAACTCCTCTTGTGATACATCTGTTGGAAAGGCCAGTTGAACTTCAACCTTCAAAGAAGCTCGCAATCCCAGCTCATAGCTATGAAAGGAGGTAAACTCACAAAAGAACACCCAACAATGCCTTACTAAAAATTGCATAGATTTTTGCTATTTATGCTTAGGTTTTTGAGTAGTGGGTGTTGGCACAACCATTGCCACTACACATACACCATAGAACAGTAAATATTGATGCCAAGAGGATGAGCTTTTGTGAAGCTACAAGTCCAACCGCATGTTGTCAAGTTTCTCTAAAGGTGACTGCAACATATTTTCTTTTTTTGCATGGGCCAATCACTTTGAAACCAATACAAAAATTGTTTCCAATGGAACTAATAATGAGAGTGATGCAAAATGCATGTACCATATGTACAAATATCTATGTATGTGAAGGGAGCACAAAGACCTGCATACTAGGAGAACCATTTGAAATATTGTTTCACTTCTAGTCTGTAGGTTGTTGCATACAATATTGCTTGATCTTTGTTAACACAATCTTGATTGTTTCAGATTTTGATAAGCTGCTATTGAGAGAAGACTATATTGTTCGTAAAAAAAAAAATTGTTTAATCTATAGTCCACATTTTATGGCTATTGTTTTGCAAGGGTATGTTATTGTGAATCTTTTTGTCTGATGGATTTGTCCATTTGGCTTGCTGTTGAAGCAAATATTGTTTGATCTATGCTATCCGTTTTCTGGTTATGGTTGCACAATGGTGTAAAATACTTAATGTTATACAATTTTTGTTTGATTGCAGTAGGTATGGTTGATTATTGGTCTCTACCCTAGGCTATGCTATCTTTTTTTTTAAAAGATGTTGTTGAGAAGCCCATATTCTTTCAATTTTCTATCAAATTATGTTAAGGGAAAACAATATAATTTCAAATGCCCTTGCCATTGCAAATTTTTTCTTTTTTGTGAGCATGTTTTTCCTTCAAATTTGTAGCTATGTCTAGTAAGGAATTACAATTGTTAACAGTATTCACCCTTTGCTGATTGTTGTTGTCTATTTTGTTGTATATATTGTCTCATTTTCAACAAAGTCTTGCTGAAAAGGTTGTATTGTTTGAATTTTCCTCAAGGAATTCTTGTTAGAAGCCTATATTGTTTGTTAAAAGCAATATTATTTGATAATTGAATGTTGTTTATTTATATAGTGTTATTTCCCTTTTTAAGAGATTTATTAGTATCTACAGTTGTCCATACATCTACTTGTGGATATGGTTGTATGCATGTGTACATTTACATATGTATATAGATAAATATACATGCATGAAATTAAAATTTCCCAGTGAATAAAAAATTTTGCTACAGATGTGCATAGATATGTGTGTTTGTGTGTGTATATATATATGTATATGGATACATATATACATATATATATAGATATATATATATATATATATATATATATATATATTTCTTAGGTTAGTATGTATGTACATATATATGTATATAGAAAAAATTGCAAGATCATCTTTATTGAGCCTTGATGTCTTTATTCTTTCAATAAGAATAATTGAAATGATAAATGAAATAATTTATTCAATCCAATAGAAGAAGAAACAACAATGCCCTATGGAAAATAACACAAAGTGTTTTAGTGCTTCAACAAGTATTAGATGCAAAGTCTACACAAGCGGAATGCAAGATACCAACCATTATGCAGTTTTTGATGTTTTTTGTTGTCTAGATTTGGCTATATTGTGCCATCTTCAATAAGGTTCTATTCAAAAGGCTATATTTTTTTAATTTTTGTTAAGGTGTTGTTGAGAAAAGACTATAATGTTTGTTGAAAGAAATATTGTTTTTTTATGGTTCCATTATGTGGCTATTGTTTTGGTTGGGTTTTGTGGCTAGATTTTTGTGCGTTTTTCCAACTGGCCTACTGTTGAAACAAGTGTTGCTTGATTTATGGCTTCTATGTTCTGGTTATGGTCATAACATAATACAATAGTTAATGTCGTACACTTTATGCTTCATTGCACTGGGTATTGTTGATTATTGTTCTCTATCTTAGGCCATATTGTTTCATTTCAAATAAGGGGTTGTTGAAAACGCTATATTGTTCTCATTTTTGTTAAGATTGTGCTTAGAAAGAAGTAAAATTTTTGCATCGGTTTGTCACTGTTAATTTTTTAGAAGGTTATGTTGAGAAGGCTATATTGTATTAATTTTTTAATAAGGTTCTATTGAGAAATGAGTATATTTTAAATCTAGTTTGTTTAAGTGAAACCTTCTAGGTTTCTACTTATGGATTCTGTTTTGTGGCTAAAAATATATACAGATGTGGCATTTGTGTCAAACAATTCTGGATTTAGTTGCAAAAGAAGAGATGGAAAGAATAGCATATAGCCTTACCTTGTATACAAATGCAATATAGCTGCAACTCAAACACCCCATTGGGCATTGGTGATTATAGTTGTCTTGTTTAAGCTATATTGTTTCATTTTTTAGAACGTGTTGTAATTAGGGGAAATTAGATATAAAAATAAAATAGAAATATATCAAATCCTAACTAGCACAATAGAGTACATGCAAGCATGAAAATCAAAATAATAAACGAATGCAAACCCAAATCCACACTAAACTCAATTTATCTCCATTGCTCTTCTCCACCTGCATAAGAATGCAAGATTTTGAAGGTTGATTGTTGGAGGAATGTTGGTTGCTCAATTCAACAACATAATGACCTGATGAAAATGACAAATGGAAGACTGAAGAATGATTTTGACAGAGTGAGGATACTTAAGAATCAACCTCCCCAAATAGATTTGTGAGAGGTTGTATTTATAGAGCCTTGATGTGGACTGAGATAAGATTTGACAAGATTTGATAAGGATTTGATTTTTGACGAAAGAGGAAATACAATGAGATGAGATAAGATTTTAAAAAAGATAGAATTTTTTTGATTTATTGTTTTAAAGGAAATAAATCCTAAAAAGATGGGAAGGATAATGAAATGATAAAAATATTAAATAATGATAAAATCTAATAAAGGATAGGGATGATGTAGAAAGATAATTAAATAAGGTAAAATCATTATTTAGTTATAGACTACGGTGAAAATGATAATTAAATAAATACAAATTTATTTAATTATAGGAGAATGGATAAATGACTAATTAAACAATTAAAATAATTATTTAATTAGAGAGGCTAAATGGTCATGAATAATTAAATAAATAAATATTTATTTAATTATAGAAAAAGGGATTATGGATAAATAGGGAATAAATGAAATTAGTCAAATAACTAAGATTTATTTAACTAATTAGATGATGACATGGGTACCTAGGGAAAAAGATGCTACAAGATGTCTAAATGGTGTAATGTCGGGACAAGGTATTGTAAGAGGACATCTTTAGGTGTCTACATTTTTCCCCTCTTTGAGATGATGTTCGAAATGATGATATTTGCGTCGAGTAACATCATTTCAAAGAAACTAAGATATGGATAGAGGAAAATGGATAATGATAGAAAGATATGACGATGGAATGATGATGCCCCCTCGAGAGGATAGGTGGGTTGAATAAATATGAGTAGGCTCTCAAAATGAAAGGGATGGGTCAAGAACTAAAAATGAAGGGATTGATAGAAGTGTAGGATGCATTATGCTGCAATGAAAGTGAGCAACCATGATGTTTGATTTAGCATTAGATGTTATGCACCAAGGTATAAGGACCAAGGTGACGATGTGTTATGTGCCCCAACATAATACAACCTTGTCTAGATGTATGAGGAAGTAAACTTAGAGAATTAAAGTCCTAATGCACAAAAGGTATGATATGACTTTAGATGCAAAGGATAGTGCAAAAAGCTATTCCAACATGCACAAGCTATGAATATTAGCTAGAATGATATGTACTTGATACAAATGCAAGATAAAATGATAACACACACAAGAAAGCAAGCAAGCATGCACACATGATTCAAAAAGAAACAAGGGAGTGCCCCTGTCAAGTTGTAAACTATTGATTAATGGATTGATTGATGATGATAGTGTTGTCATTGTAGGGAGTGACATATCCCTAGATCAACCCAGTGATGATTGATAATTGACTAATTAACTTTGATTGATGATGATAGTGTTATCATTGTGGGGAACGACATATCCCTAAATCAACACAAGGATAATGATAATTGATTGATTGATTGGGTTTACAACAAGATTAGGATCAAGACCAAATGATGTGATTGGATGATTTGACAAGATTGATCAACTTGATTTTTATGGACTAAGGATTGAATTGCATTTGGATTATTGTTTAAATTGATGCAATTGAGTTGATTGAATGAAATCGTTTGGTTTGAAATTTTATTGCTTGGATTTTTGTTGGCTATAGGACCTTTTTCCATTTTTTTGTATTTTTGAAATGTTTTCCCCCTGGAAGTGTAAGTGACATAGAAGATCAACCTACACATGACACCTATTTTCCAGGTTTTCATCATGGTACTTATCCAGGGCACCTATTTTCTAGGTTTTCACCATTTGACGAATGGATTTCTCTTTAAATTTTTTAAAATTTTTTTTTTTTGAATTTTCTTTTTGGATTTTTTGGATAGGAGAAGGGGAATATGGATGGGAGGGACTCGAGTGTCTAGTTCCATGAAAGGTGATCATCCCACTAGATATGGATGTCATTGCATGGACCATGTCAAATGTCATTGCATGGACCATGTCAAATGTCATTATGCTCATAGATGTTGGTAAGGGATGACATGAAAGAGAGATGGAGTAGGTAGATGGTGGATTATGATGTGGATTATGGAGGAAAATAGTGGATTATGTAGGGAATATATAAAACTTATATGGGACTTATGAAAAAGATGAATGGGGAGGCTTAGCCAAAAGCATGTACCATAGGAAGATGGTGGGGGAGATATGTAGGATAATGAGTGAAGAATGAGGAGATGGAGGTATGTGGAATTGTTGTGAAATGGAAGGGAACCATGACCAATGGTTGCAAACACTATGAAAAACATTGAAGCTTTTGATGTGGTCAGGGTGTAGAAAGCAATAGAGATGCTTGCTTAGGAGATGGGTGATTTGGTGATTTACGTACCCACATAGACTTAGTATTTTTATGACTTTTATTTTGCTTGTGGGATTTAGGAATTTGAGATTTTTGAATAGAGTGGGAATGTTAGGTGGAAGTGGATGGTTGGGATTTTGATGATGTGTTTTTTTTTATGTGATGAGGTGATATGCATGTATTTCAGCATGATGTAGTATGGATTTTGATATGCTTTTTATTTATTTCATGACTAACATGATATGTAGGATGATTCATTCTATGATGATGATTTGTGATGTGTACTAATGATGTCATGCAGGTGGATGACCCAAGATGTTTGATTATGAGAGTGTGCACAAAGATATATGATATGTTTATGAAAAAAGATGTGGAAATGTAATGTATTCATGGAATGCTTGTTTTTGAATTTTTCAAATGCAAGAAATAATGATGATGGGATGGAAAATGGATGTTGTTTTTATGACATGCATCATGAATTTGTAGTATGTATATGATTTTAGGAAAAGATCTGAAATGATATGTGAAATGGGTCATGATATGAAAATGATAGATGATTTAAAGATATGATATTAATGTAATGTGACAAATGATACACAATGGGATGAAATGATAAGTGAAATAAAATGAGATGAATGATAAGATGATAAATGATACATAATGAAACAGTGACGAAATTACATGAAATAGATAATGATAAATGATAATGAGATGAAATAAGGATAAATAATAATGAGATGAAATGATGATGAAATGAGAAATGAAAATGGTAAAATGATAAATGAAAATGATATGATAAAATAATGATAAATGAAATACAATGATAAATGAAATGATATGAAATGATAAGCGAAAATGATAAATGATGAAATGATAATGATAAATGTTATGAAATGATAATGAAAATGAGATAAAATGATAATGATAAATGAAATGATATGAAATGATAAGTTAAAATGATATTATAAAATGATAAAATGAACTGATATGAAATGATAATGATAAATGTAATGAAATGATGATGAAATGATAAATGATAAACTATATGATATGTATATGACCTAGATGAAATGATAATGATGATGAAAATGAAAGATGATAAATGTTCGAATGTCCTCCACAACTAGTCCAAAGAGACATGACAACCGTTGATGTTATTGGTCAGCCCTTTAAAACTATGATGCAAGTCCAGTATGCACATATGTACAATGATCTAAATGAAATGCAATGAAATGAAACCAACCGTTTGTTGAGCCTTTTTTTAGTGTTCTTGAATCATCATAGAGCATTTTAAAATGTTGGAAGTATGTACAAGCATTAGAGGGGAAATTAGCACCAATGATGACCTGAGTACAACTTTCATGATTTTTGATATACCAAGTGAACTCAAGCATCAAGATGACCTAAGTATTTCTTGCATAAATAGAAAAAGATCAACCAATTTCTGATGCAAATTTTGAACTATCATCAACGATATGTTTGGAAAATCATGTCTCGCGACATATTTGAAATAGATTGATAGTTAACCTCAAGACAACAGACAAAGAAAAAATCATCCTCTTTCCTCACCACTCTAGTTTAGGACATTATCAAGTGTGCTCCAAAGGAATGATATTGAAAGTAAAACAACCATTGTTCAAAAATAAAATACTGCTATTCAAAACATTATTCAGATTTTAGATCATCCAGATATGTGTCATGATATGGTACTTGCTAAAAACTGTTATGATATGGATCAATGATTGGATAGCTGCTCATGTGATTTGATTGTTTATTCACATGATCGAATGTTACATCATTGTCTAGCTGTTTCAGTAAACTATGAAAGTTTATTGTCCCCAGTATGTCAACATTTGCCCCCAGTATTGGCACAACTTGCTAAAATGAATATGTACAATGATCAAGCCATGGTAAGATATTATCACTCTAGGAAAATGATGGCATTATGATGTTGTTATGGCCCTAGAATGATATATAAAATGAACGCTAAGAAGCTAAGTGCAGAACACAAGCTAATAGATGGAGAGCTACAGATAGCGTCTGTTTGCCAAATTTTCACTATTTTTGTTTATTGTATTTTTTTGATTTTTTTTTTTGTCAATAGACTACCTGTTGCCAGGTTTTCACCCTATGACGATTTTTTTAGGAGTTTTTCTGAATTTTATGGATTTTTCAAGACTTTTTCTGATTTTTATGGATTTTTTAGGACTTTTTCTAGTTTTTTGTATTTCTTTAGGAATTTTTTTGTGCACTCTAAAGCTAGATATAAAATTGATAAATGCTAGATCCATAGACCACCTTGACAATGCCACTCTTATGTGTGGATGACTGTGCTGGATGAAAGGACCTAATTGGAATTAGGAGTATGAGTGGCAAGTATGAAGGATGATAAATGTAGCGAATGGAAGAGGATAGGATAGGATCCCTAATGCTCATTGAAGGTTAATGAGCAATAGTAGGATTTTGTGGATACAGACAAAAGACAACATGACAATAGGCATGAGCTTGATGCACAAAGGCTTCATGAAACATTCCACACTCTTGACCCCTTTTTCCTTAATGACATCAATTGTTTCATGGAGCCTCTATGCATCAAGCTCACTCCTCTTGTCATTATATGTATATATATGTATATACATACATATATATATATACATATGTGTATATGTATATACATACATATATATAAAAATATATGTATGCTTGTATGTATACATACATACATAGATACATACATATATATATCCATATATATAGACATATATTTCTAGCCCACTGGTGGCCATGTAAAAGATGGTGGAGGTGGTTGCTTGACACCTTGGGAATAGGGTGGCGTATTCCATGCAACATGGATAGAGAAGGCCGCTAGAATTGAACGTTGGTTCCCATCAACATTAATTATTATATGCTTTTGCATGTACTAGCAATGGTTGTAATAAAAACTATCATTTAATGCTTCAGGGAACAATAAAAATATCTAGGGAATTTTCAATAAGGCATTATTTGGTGTCATTTTATTGCTATACATGCTATCAAATACATTAGCGAGGAAGGTAAGCTTTTGTGAGGGTGCTAGCTCGATCAAGCTTGGTGCAACTTTTGCGAAGGTGGGTAGAGGTTATTTTGCATTTTTTGCATGGGGCGATCTTTGCAAAGCAAAAGGAAAGTGTCACCTATAATAATACTTTGCTCCTTTTTTGTTCAGGAAATCTAGAGGGAAGAGGTGTGTTTGAAGCAAGTGGGAAGAGGTGCATGTTGGGAAAAATGTTAGCAATAGTATTTTATTTCAGGTTCATGATTTGTGCCAAGCCATGCTATCTAATTTTTGATAAGGTATTGATGATTGTTTCAAATGTTGATTAGCTCTTCTTCAAAAAATACTATATAGTTTCTAGAAACAAAAATAGTAGCTCATATATGGTTCGTGATGTGTGTGTATGGTTTTGCATGGATTTGATAATGTGATTTTTTTGTGGGTTTCTCTTTATGCTTTCCATGTTGTGGCTATGGTTGCAGGACTATAGAAACAAGGAGCATCAATAGAGCTGGTGTAAAGAGGTTTGCTTGAACCAAGCGAGAAGAGGTGCATATCGAGAAAGGAATTTTCCATATTATTACACTTGCAATCCATAGGTTTTTGCAAGCTATATTGTTTTATCTCCAATAAGGTTATGTTAGTTGCTTCAAATTTTGATAACGTGCTATTAAGAAAAGACTATATTATTTGTGAGAAAGACTATTGTTTGGTTTAAGGTTTGCATTTCATGACTTTGGTTTTCCATGAGTTTCTAACTGTGATTTTTTGTTTTTTGTGGGTTTTTGTGCTTGGGTCAGTGCCCAAACCAATATTGTCTTATTTATGGCTTCTACTTTGTGGTTATGGTTGCAACAAAATAAAATAGTTAATCTTATAGACTTTGTGTTAAATTCCATTGGGCATTGTTGATTATTGTTCTTCTACTCTAGCTATATTGTTTCATATTCGAGAAGGTGTTGTTGAGAAGGCTATATTGTTTCAATTTTTGATGAGGTTCTATTGAAAAAAGAGTATATTTTTTTATGGGTTTGTTGCCGCCAATCTTCTGTTGGTCTCTCTTCAATGTTCATGTTTTGTGGATGTGGCTTTGCACTAGTTTGTACTGTGTATATTTTATGTTTGGCAAGTTTCCACTTCTGGGTTAGTGTTCAAACCAAGGGTGTCTAATTTATGGAATCTGTTGTGTAGTCATGGCTACAACAGAGTGAAATAGTTAATCTTATGTAGTTTATGTTTTATTCGATTGGAAAATGGGCTTAGGTTTCTTACTATGATATCTTGTTTGACTCCACCATTGGTTACAATGGTGGATAATACATTTTCCCTATGTGTAGATACATATATATTTCATAGTTGGTACAGACAATATTCATACACACTAATCCCTATGTTCATTCTATTGCTACCTTTTCTAAATTCCAATGTGTGTTGCAAGTGCCAGATGCAAGGTTGATGGAATTGTTCATGAAGTGTATCAACTCACATGCACAATGGGTGGTTACCCCCTATTAGTGTGAACTTTGGTCAAAAAAATTTCCAACCTTCTTGTCTTTTTAGCTCTCAATAAAGCTAGTGGATATTTCTTGATTTTTTAAATCAAAATAATTTGGTGCATAAATAAAGAAGGCCAACAAAATTAAATGTTAGATCTCATCAGGCCTACTTGACGTATGGTTCCTGTGCGGTCACAATGTTTGGAAAGTAATAAAATAGTCAATGTTCTTGTTGAAGCATAGTTCTTACCTATTTAGACCTCAATAACAAATTGTTACAATGGGAGGCTATATATCAAGTATGAGATGCAACATTGAGCAAGCCAATATTGAGGCCTAGATAAATAATAGCTACCCTTGAAACCATACAAAAATAGTTAGCAACAACCCATCGTGAAGAATATGTACTATTTTATCACTTTGCAACCATGCCTAAACAGATATATGTTTGCAAAGGGAAATCTATACACACATATATGTATCCAAAGCTATGCCTAGACAATACACATATATATCCATAGGTGGACCTCAAACATATGATTTTTTTTTGCATGAAATGTGAAAAACACATAGATCTATACATACAAAATTTGAAATGAACATAGGATACATCATCGACCAACCTAATCAATGGTAAAATCCATGTGCCTTATTAAACTTACTATATAGGCTATGGCTACAATATTTGTTTCATATGTTGTGCGGCCCAATCTACAACCCAACACTGAATAATGACTTAGTCCAAATAATATAAACTTCCCAATTACTTTGGTAATTTTTAAATCCAAGATATTATTGGAACCATCCCCAATATATGGACCCCATACATGAAACAATGTTTCCATGAGAATTCCCCAAACAATAAACATGGTGAGGAGTATATATCAATGCTGCCTAGATCTAATTTCACATACACACATATTTGGACAAAGCAAAAAAGAAACAAAAGACAAGAAAACAAAAACACACTTTTTGTGCTTATACACTTCCAAGCAACAAAATGGTACACATGAATCCAACATATGCAGTGCATATATATGTAGCTCAAAAACAAAATTCTCAAAAATATATATATAAATCTAATGTTAGATGTAGATATATACACATTCTTGGTTGTTGTTAAATAACTTCTAACAAATTATTTAATTTATGGTTTCCATGTAGTAGTGAAAGTTGCAAAGCAATCAAAAAATCCACATAAACACATACAATAAGCAATATAATAGTTGACATATATTCACAAAAAAATATTTAGCATTCTGAAGTCACCAAAGCAACTTAACAGTCTATTCCATTTAAAAAAAGGAATTGTTAACTATAGGTCTCTAGCCCTAGCTTATAACCAAATTTAGAGCACGACAACCAAAAATGCCTTGCAGAGTACAATTGAAACTGGTAGCCTCCCAGCTAGCCAACAACCCTTCTCATATCACTAGACTTACAATGGCCATGGAAAAGGTGGCGGGTAGGGATGGCACAAAGTAAGAAGATATAGAACAACAATCAACAATGCCTTGTAGAAAACAACATAAACTCTATAGTGTTGCAACCATCCACATAGAACAAAACCCTTCAATGAGACAATCATGATTTCAAAAAAGACCTAGATAATAGTTTCTCCAACATGAACCTATTAATAGATTCAAGAAAAAATATAGATAAGTTTAAATCTAGGCACATATGGTTGTTTCCTAGGAAAATGAAATAAACATCACTTGACATAGCTTGTGGGAGCAACATTGCTCTATGTATGGGCTACATACTTTTTCAGCGGGTGAATAATAGGTTGCATTAAAAACTCAGCTTAGTAATTGGGAAATTTAGATTATTTTAAGTTAGACATTGTTTGCTATTGACTTGTAATGAGAGGAATTAAGTAAATAAAATCTAGGCATACTTGGTGCATGCTGTAGAATGCAATGTCAACATAAGAAAAGAAGGCTCGATGTCCACCCTACCATATTGGCTCATGGAGCGTCGTGGGCTCTCACCAAACCCCTGAGCAAGTAAATAAAATTTCCACCATTGGGATCAATGGTGAAAGCAATGTTTAGGCTGCTACTAACTTAATAGAAGATCTAAAGTCGTCAAAACATCCACAAATGAGGATTGTTTGGGTTGAGTATGGTTGCATATATATATATATGATTAAATGTAATAATGCCTATGAACACATCTATAATTATCACTAAACGCTCCATAGGAAATATTACAACAAGAAGAAAGTTATATGCAAGTCCACTAAAATGGAAGACACATAAATAGCTATAGATAGCCTACTCCCAAATAGGCCACATAAATACCTCAAATATAAAAAAGTCATACTATACACTAGAAGGGTTGCAAATGCAAGCAAATCATGGTTTCATTTTGCTGAATGCACATGGAAAACAACCAATACAAGTGTCAAAAACAAAAAATAAAAAAGGAATAGACTTATGAGTTCGGTGCAAAGGGTTGTCAAGCAACCTAGGGAAAGCTAGAGTCTACCGACATTGCTACTCTTTGAAAAGGATAGAAATGCAATGCCGGTGACTGGCCACAAGCTCTAATGACAACAACAAAGTAGCCAAAGATTCAATTAAACCAACAAAGGATAACAAGCTCCATTTCCAAATTTTAAATTACAAACTTTTTTGCATTTCAATTTCACTTGTTGGGACATTTAGAATATGACTGAAAACAAATAGTATAAAAAAGCTACATTTTACAAAACTCTTCATAAATGATTAAAAAAAAAATCTATGTTCCCCTAAGACAAGCAACCTAGAACATACATTGTCCATCAATGTGATCAATGGAAACACCAATGTTCCATATAACAACAACAATACAACCTATCATTCCAAGAATGTCCCAACAAAAATTAACATAGCAATCACTATGTATCAATGTTGTTTGCATCCATTGTGACATACATACATATCTACACATAGGGGAGAAAAAAAATTATGATTCATGCCCTTCATTTTCTCACCATGGTTAAAATGATAAAAAATAGTGAACATTATATAGTTTATGTTGATTTGCATAAGGAATTATTCATTGTTATACTCTAGCCTAAGCTACATTGTATCATTTTCAACAAGGTGTTGTTGAGAAGGCTACATTGTTTCAATTTTAGGTAAGGTGTTGTTTAGAAAAGACTGTATTATTTCTTAATATCAATATTATTTGATCTATGGATTGCATGTATTCATTTTGCAACCATCACCCAATCCAAAATAACCAAAATAACCTCCAACCACCTTCACAGAATATTTTTAGTTATTATTTATCCCAACCTCAAGAAGGACTTGTTGCAATGATAACCTATATCTTAAGTGTGTCAAGAAATATTGGTTTCACCATTCATGAAGGAGGTGGACAATTTATGTTCTTGCTCGGGTGTTTACATTTCAGGTTATGCTAGTAATGGAATAAAATAGTTAATCTTAAACACATTGTGTTAGATTCCATTGCCCATCATTGATTATGACTATTTCATAATACTATTTTTGGCATCTAATATTGTATATGTACATTTCTATTGATAGTCAAAATGAAATCAATTGATATGAAAGTCAAGAATGGCTTTTGGATAACAAAATTAACTCTATAATATTAACTATTTTATTCTACATTGCAAATGAAAGTATATAGCCATTTGAGGAAGAGAACAACAATTAGCATTACATTATGAAAACAACACTGACTAAATTTTAATATATTGCAACCATTTGCACAGAAAAAAAGCCATAGATGAGACAATATTATATTTTCCTATGTGTAGATTTGTATGTATGTCAAAGTAGATGCAAGGAATGTACATACTTAGTCTTCCCAATGTTTATTATTTTTTGAAAATAGTTATTTATCTGAACCTTTATAGGGCACACTTCAAATGATATACTTTATATTAATTGTTATATACAACATTAAAGCATTTTTCCTAATTATTTCTTTTTGTTATACAATTTTTGTTTGATTCCATTATGCATTGTTACTTACTATTCTCTTGCTTAGGCTATCTAGTTTTATTTTCAATAGTGTTCTACTAAAGAGGGTATAGTATTTCAATTTTTGATAGGTTGTTGTTGGGAAGGCTACTTTCTCTCAATTTTTTGATAAGGTTGCATTCTTCATGTGCAACAACTATACAAGAACAATACATTGTGGCACAAACATTAATTATTGTATGGTATCCATATTGTAGGGATGGTTGTAATTACACCTGATATTCCACACATGAGGAAACATATTGCAAGCAGGCATAAGAAAACATTGAAAAGTGGTCTTTCCCTATAGTGCATGTAGTCAGAAGTGCTATAAAACCCATGGAAAATACCATAACTTGTGATTTCTTGGAATTTAATGCCATGAATTTTAAAGTCATAGAAAATGCCATGAACTTTATAACGCCTCACTGCATTCTCTGCAAGCCAAAATAGCTCCCTTGCTTATTCATCCTAGTAAACTTAGATGCACATCCTGTTAATTTGTTTACCTTTCCCATGGCATATATATATATATACACACACATAAACATATATATACATATATATACACACACATAGATATACACATATATATATACATATATATAAATACACACACAAACACACAAATATATATATATATATATAAATCTATATACATACATATACATATGTATATATATATATACACATATGTGCATATATATATATATATGTATACACACATATATGCATATATATATGTATATATATATACATTGTTCATTGTTGTTGAATAGCTTTGAAAATATTATTTCATTCATGGTTTCAATGTAGTGGCAATAGTTGCAAAGCAATAAAACAGTGCACAAAAACACACAGCAACAATGCAACCCAAAAACAAACAATATTGGTTACAACAACGACCAAGATGGGAAAAACACAACACACACAGATACACAGTAACAATCCAACACACAATCAAACAATGCTGCCTTCCACCTACCATAGCTACATTGAAACCATGAATGACACTATATCTATATACATATAGATACATATATACATGTATATATATCCCTTGCACTACATGTGTATTCCATATTTTGTATTATACATTATAATAATCTCTAAATCTATTGATTTACATACTATGTATCAAATACAGATGTTCACCACACTAAATTTCACATTTTTTTGTTATTTTTCCACAACAGACTCTAGCTAAAATGGCTAATTTTGTTTCTATTTGTGACAAGCTTTTGTTGAGAAATAAGTATATTTTTTACTTGGGTTGCTTGCTGTGAATCTTTGTTGGTTTCTCTTTATGGGTTTCATTTTGTGGCTATGTATAGAAAAAAATATAATTGTTAACCTTTTCCAGTTTTTGTTGGTTGTGGTTGTGTATCTTGGGCTATATTTCTCTTCAAAAGGCTATATTGTTTCAATTTTTTGATAAATCCTCACTCACATCTATCTTGAACAAAATGATAAACCTAGAGAATTCCACCCAATAATGCATTATCAGATATTGTACAAACATTTACTTTGTTTTTCTGAGGACTTTATAGACAAATGTCACTTGCACCATCACCACTACATAGAAACCATGCAACACTTAATGTTGATGCTATTTCATAGCCCTTCTCTAGCATCACTCCAAATGCTTTTTATTTAAAAATTCCCAAAACAACTTGCCACCTTTTCCATGGCAACGAAGACCTCAAGAACCCGAAAGGCCCACAGTATTTCCAACCAAAGTTCAAAAAAATAGCCTATATATATACATATATATATATATACATATATATATACATATATATGTACATATATATATACATATATATATATATGTACATATATATATATACATATATATATATACATATATATATATATATGTATGTATATATATGTATATATATATACATATATATATATGTATGTATATATATATATATATATGTATATATATATATATATATATATATATATATATATATATATATGTATATATATATATATATATATAAATATATATGTTTATATGTATATATATATATAAGTCTATATATATATGTATCTATTATATATATATATTTAGATGTTTGATTCCATTATGCATTGTTTTGTTGGTTGTTGTTGTGTATCTTGGATGTTATATAGTTTATATTTGTTTCAATTGTTGATTGTTAATTGATGTCCTCTAGTTTAGGAAATTTTGTTTAATTTTTGATAGGGTCCTGCTAAAGAGGCTATATTATTTCAATTTTTCGATAGCATGTTGTTGGAAAGGCTAGATTCTCCCAATTTTTTGATAAGGCTCCGTTCAGGAAAGAGTATACTTTAATATTTCTGTAGCCTAGACTATATTGTGCAATTTTCGATAAGGTGTCATTGAAGAGGTTGTATTACTTCAATTTTTGATAAGGTTCCGTTGAAAATCCTAGATTCTTTCAATTTTTAATATGGTTCTATTAAGGAAAGAGTATATTTTAATATTAATATATATGTATATATATATATGTATTTATTGTTTCAATTTTCAATAAGGTGTTGTTAAAAGAAGACAATATTGTTTGTTAAAAGAAGTATTGTTTCATTTATGTTTGCATTGTGTGGCCATCATTCTGCATGGGTTTCATTTCTATAGTTTTGTAAGTTTCCCCATGTGGGTCACTGTTGAAACCAATATTGTTTGATTTATGGCTTCTTTTTTTCTAGTTATGGTTGGAACAGAATAAAATAGTTAACGTTGTTGGTTCTATGTTGTTGAGAAGCCTATATTCTCTATCTTAGAGAAAATGGAATAAAATTGTTGAAATAATGTAGTTTTTTGTCGATTGTTATTATCTACCTCGGTCTATATTATCTAATTTTCAATAAGGTTATGTTCAAAAGGATATTTTGTTTTAATTTTTGATAAGGTGTTGTTGATAGAAGACAATATTATTTGGAAAAGAAATTTGTTTTTATTTATGGTTGCATTATATGTCTATCATTCTGCATGGGCTCTATTGCTACAATTTTGTGGGTTTTTCCATCTAGCTTGCTATTGAAACCAATGTTTTTTAATTGATGGCTTTTGTTTTTTGCTTATGGTTGCATCAAAATAAAATAGTTAATGTTGTACACTCTATCTTTGGATACATCAAGTATTGTTGATTATTGTCCTCTCCCTAAAGCTATATTGTTTCATTTTCCATAAGGAACCATTGAAAAGACTATATTGTTTCAATAATCAGTAATTTTATGTTTAGAAAGGAGTATATTTCTAGATCGCTTTGTCATTGTTAGTATTCAAGAAGGCTAGCCTTGAAAAGAGTATTTGAATATATTCCCTTTAACAACTTCAAGAAGGTATTGAGCACATGTATGTGGAAGCCAGTGTTCTTTAGCATATTTAATAAAAATCCTATTGTTATAAGAATCCCTTTTTGAAGAATGAAAGAAATAACAAATTTGTTTCAAAATAAATAACTATCTTCTCAAAATAATAAATTTGAATGCTTTATTTCCATTTTCAAATAATGTCTTCTTTAATATATATTTTTTATTAAAATGAGTTGCAGGCATGCTTCATGTGGTGCTTAATTATCAAAAGCACTAACATATAGCCATATATAGGTACACATGTAAATATCTATTTATGTAAAGACTGTTGTATCTAAATAGAAGTGTATACATATACATATATATACACATATACATGTATCCATACATATACATATATACATATGCATACATATATATATATATATATATGTATGTATGTACATATATATATACATACAAATATATATACACATGATATATGTATACACATTAGTTGTATATGGGCCAACCTCTTACATTTTGTGGTTATGGGTGGAATCGAATGAAATATTTAAAGTTGTACACTGCATGTTTGGTTAGATTAGGAATTTTTTATTATTGTTATCTGTGCTAGGCTATATTATATCATATTCAATAAGGTGTTGTTGAAAAGGGTGCATTGTTTCAATTCTCAAGAAGGTTTTGTATAGAAAGGAGTATGTTTTTTGATTGGTTTGTCACTATTAATTTTTTAGAGTGCGATGTTGAGAAGGCTATATTGTTTCTATTTGTGGTAAGCTTGTGTTGAGAAATGATTATATTTTTACTTGGGTTGGTTACTGTGAATCCTCTATTTTTGACAGGGAATATTGTTTTATTTGTGATAAGGTACTGTTGATTGCTTCTAATTTTGATAAGGTGTTGTTGAGAAAAGAGTATATTGTTTGTGAGAATGACTATTTTTGGTTAACAATATACCCTAAAACAATGCAACATGTATAACATTAGCTATCCCAATGCATTGAAACCACTGCCAAAAAAATGCGCCTTTTACCCATGGTGGCTACATGGAAACCATAAACCAAACAATTTAGACTAAGGTACAAAGAAACAATCAATAATCCCCTTTGGAAAATAACATAAATTATTTTAGAAATACTTGACAAATGGTTTTTTCAATATGCATCTCTTCCCGCTTCCTTCAAATACACCTCTTCCTACTTGCTTTCTCTACCCTTCATTCTTTCTCCACCACTAGCAAAAAGTGGGCACACAATTATCACAACCAACACAACCATCGATGCATGCAAAAAGCTCAAAATAACTTCCACCCACCCTCATATAATTTCCACAACTAATGAATGCACTTGCAGCTTCACAAAAGCTTGCCCTCCTCACTCACAGCTATCTTGAACAACAAGATAAGCCCTAAGAATGACACCCAACAATTCGTTAGCAAAAATTGCACAAAAATTTTCTTTGTTTTCCAAGGACTTTAAAGACAAATGTCTATATTTGTGTGTGTGTGTGTGTGTGTGTGTGTCTGTGTGTGTGTGTGTGTATGTATCTATATATATACAGATGTATATATGTATATATATGTATATAAATTTGTATATATATATGTGTATATATATGTTTATGTAAATATGTGTACATATATATTATATATGTACACATATATAGATTGTAGATGGTGAAATATGCATTTTATCAAAACAAACAACACACATTAGCATGTTAGTTTAAAACAAAGAAAATAACAACATCCATATGAAATGATACATCAATTCTTTCAAATGCAAACAAATGACCAAAGCAAGCTAAATAAGCAAATGAAAAACATGAAGTGAGTCATCTCATATTAGATTGGTGAGCTTCTATGGAAAGAAGCCCTTTCCCAATCCTTACTTAAGCTAAGCTAAATGATATAATGCCAGTGATAATGATGGAAAAGATCATTTCTCAAATGAAGAGAGCAACCTTGCATGATATTGGAGATGAAAATGATAAGATTGTGGAGTGGATGAACAAAATCAGTTCTCAGTTTAAGAGAGTGACTTTGCATTAGCTTTGTGGATGATTTGTTGAAGAATGATGCCTCTATTTAAATATTTTTTTGATGAGAGATTGGCCAAATGGATGAATGTGGGACAAAGATCAAGCCAATAGGAAGAGGCCACTTGTCAAGTTGTGATAGGCCAAGGGATGTGCAAGATTTGGGAAGTGTGCCCATGAGAGGGAACTTCAAATTCAAATTTGTGCAATAAATTTAGAGAGGGAGACAAGAAAATGAGAAATAAATGCAATGTTGGAGGGACAAATCAACTTGTCATATTTTTAAAACTTGAGGGAATATTCTCCATAAATGCCATGTTGAGTGAAAATGAGGGTTTTGATAAATCAATAAATTGATTTATTTGTGCAAGTGGAGATATCTAGAGAATGCAAGTGGGTAAGATTAGCATTTAATCATGGTTAGATTAAATTAATGATGATTAGGATGTTTTGACCAATTTGACTTGATTTAGGGATTTAAATAAAATAAAAGAGAGAAATATGAATGGGATTTCAATTAAATAAATTCCTGATTTATTTAATCAAAGGGATGATGATAGGATCAAGTTTGATTTATTTGATTTAAGCTAATGACTTTAGGAGATTGATAAATCAACTTGATTTATTTGTTGAATGGAATATGATTATGCATAATGCTAATTTTGCATGTCTACATTTTGCCCCTCTTTGAGGCAATGTACTTGTTGCGTTGATTCAAAGAATAAACTTGCCGTGATCGAAATTTAATTTTTTTTTTTTTCAGATGTCCCAATGGAAAGTACACTAGTACATTGCCCCCTCGAGAGATCAAGCGAAAAGATTTTATTTGAGGGTCGATCTCGCGATAAAGAGGTTCAAAATGGATGGTTATGGATGATGATGCAAATGAGATGATTTTAAGATGCTTAGAATAACAAATCTATATTATCTTAAACAACTTAAATGATGATATGATGTGATATGCTATGATTATGCAATGAATGATTTATGAGATGCTTTGACTAACAGATCTATATTATGATGATGATGCAAATGCAATGTATGTGAAAAGATCGATGTTTCCTATTATATATGATATGAATTATATGTCGTATGCTGGCAGTTTGTGGATGTAGGATGGATGCATGATGGATGCATTGATGATGATGATGTTAGTGTAGAAATGAGATGATGACAAGAGGATCCAACAAGTCCATGATCTAACGAGACTTTATTAGAGATGATGATGATGATAGATGATGGTGATTTTCTTATCAAGGATTGGGATTTAAAAAGGGCTACTTACCTTATGTTTGATTACACATGTAGATACAATTCATCAAGGTATAAATAACTAGGATTGCGTTGTACCTAGTGTGATGGACTCTGACTTGACAAATATATAGGAGTATTCTTGTTCACACTTGACATACATAAACCTTGCTAGGACGTACCTAACAAAGCAAGTATTTTCCAAGTTATTTTACAAGAACGTCTAAAAAACACAACAAAAAAAAGATAATGATCATTGCCCCATTCCTATCTTTCTAAATCCTTCGCTCGGATATCATCGAGAGGTCCTTGGAATGAGCATAATAAGATAAATGAAAAGAAAAAGATCAAGTATGCAAACAAGCCAATGTTCTTCATACCTTCAACCAGAGGGATGTGTTTTGATAGGATAAGAGGTGATATCTAAAATGATGCCCATTGTCAGAACGATATATCCTAGGACATGCATTGTACAGGATGATGATGGTTTCATAAGTTGATTGATAGGCTGTTGATATAAGGTTGATTGACATGTTTGTGAGTGATCAAGAGTTTGATTTTGCATTTAAAATTTTGTTGCTTTGATTTAGATTTTATGATTGAAGTTTGTTTTTGACGATTGCTGTGATTGTTTCTATTTGTTTTTCCAAAGGATGAAGGTGACGATTAGTTTATTATGGATGATTGATTATTGTGGGAGAAAGCAAGACGAGACAAATGGATTTTTTCAAATATTTGGATGGTTTTGATGTTTTGAAATGTTTTGAGTCTATTTTTGGTGTTTTTTGAGATTTTTCAAATGTTTTGATATTTTATTTTTGAAATGTTTTTTAGATTTTGTGTTTTTTTTTGGGATGTTTTTGGATTTTGATGTTTTGGATGTTTTTGGATTTTTGTGTATTTGGGGCTGATCAAAGATGAGCCTTGCCTACGTTTAAGCTCAGAGACGGCGTAGTTCGGATTTCCAATGTTTTTGACATTTTCTAACTTTTGGAGTGTTTTTGGATTTTTGCATGATTTTGACGATTTGGATATGGATATGTCTGATGATATCAGTTCTTTGTTTGGGATTTTGTTGAAAACCAAGCTAAGGTTGAGTGATCAAATCGATGGATTGATAATGATGATAACATTGTTGAGGATACACAATAATGAGAGGATTTGAATGATCAGGGTTGATGATGATAACATTGTTGAGGATGCACATTAATGCAAAGATTGATTGATTAGGATTGATGATGATAACATTGTTGAGGATACACAACAATGCAAGGATAGTGTTAAGTAACACAAGGATCGGGAAGGATATCCCAAAATTATGGATTGATTGGATTTGATTGATCAGGATTGATGATGCTTGGTTTGGAACAAAAGATGTTTTGGATGATTTGATGTGATGTTGGAAGTGCAACTTAGATGTAACTAATAGTGATTATTTGGATTGATGTTCGATGAAAGATGAAGACTAATAGGGAATTCCTTCTTGTCAAAATATGCCATGGGCTAGTGATTCAGATTTTGGATCACAAATGTTTTGACCAATTTGGTTTCATGTTTTCCAATGTTCGGATCACCACATAAGTTGGAGGATATAGATCAAGATTTATTCCTAAAGTGAGATCTAAATATCTTCCCCTAGTGTCTAGCAATGTATGGAATGTCATGGATGGATGAATTGGTGATGATGATTAACTATTCATGTGCCAGAATGTAGATGGTGAAATTTGCATTTGCTCAAAACAAACAACACACATTAGCATGTTAGTTTAAAACAAAGCAAATAACAAAATCAATATGAAATGATACATCAGTGCTTTCAAATGCAAACAAATGACCAAAGCAAGCTAAATAAGCATATGAAAAACATGAAGTGAGTCATCTCATATTGGATTGGTGCTTCTATGGAAAGAAGTCCATTCCCAATCCTTGCTTAACCTAAGCTAAATGATATAATGCCAATGATAATGATGGAAAAGATCATTTTTCAAATGAAAAGAGTGACCTTGCATGATATTGGAAATGAAAATGCTAAGATTGTGGAGTGGATGAACAAAATCAGTTCTTAGTTTAAGAGAGTGACTTTGCATTAGCTTTGTGGATGATTTGTTGAAGAATGATGCCTCTATTTAAAGATTTTCTTGATGAGAGATTGGCCAAATGGATGAATGTGGGACAAAGATCAAGCCAATAGGAAGATGCCACTTGTCAAGTTGTGATAGGCTAAGGGATGTGCAAGATTTGGGAAGTGTGCCAATTAGAGGGAACTTCAAATTCAAATTTGTGCAATAAATTTAGAGAGGGAGACAAGAAAATGAGAAATAAATACAATTTTGGAGGGACAAATCAACTTGCAATATTTTTCAAACTTGAGGGAATATTCCCCATAAATGCCATGTTGAGTGAAAATGAGGGTTTTAATAAATCAATAAATTGATTTATTTGTGCAAATGGAGATATCTAGAGAATGCAAGTGGGTAAGATTAGCATTTAATCATGGTTAGATTAAATTAATGAGGATTAGGATGTTTTGACGAATTTGACTTGATTTATGGATTTAAATAAAATCAAAGAGAGAAATATGAATTGGATTTCAATTAAATAAAGTCCTCATTTATTTAATTAGAGGGATGATGATAGGATCAAGTTTTATTTATTTGATTTAAGCTGATGACTTTAGGAGATTGATAAATAAACTTGATTTATTTGTTGAATGGAATATGATTATGCATAATGCTAATTTTTCTTGTCTACATAGATATATATATTTCTCAAGTTAGTATGTATGTGTATAGATAAATATATATATTTACATATGTATATATATATACATATACACATATATAGATATATCTATTTATCAAGTTAGTATGTATGTATATATATATATATATATATATATATATATATATATATATATATATATATATATATATATATATATATATATATATATATATATTGGTTCTCTCCATATATCTCGCTATTGAAACCAATGATGTTTAATTTATGGCTTCCATTTTCTGGTTACAGTTGTAATAGAATAAAATAGTTAATGTTGTACACTCTATGTTTGGTTATATTAGGTATTTTTGATAATGTTTTCTTGAGAAATAAGTATATTCTTACTTTAGTGTCTCACTATTATACACACACACACACACATAAAAATATATATATATATAAGGTTCTATTTAGAAAGGAGTATATTTCTTGATGGCTCTGTCAGTGTTATTATTCAAGAAGGCAATCCTGAGAAGGCTATATCCTTTCAATTTTTTTATAACGTTTTGTTGAAAAATAAGTATATTTTTACTTTGATGTCTCACTATTGTACATATACACACACACACACACAAACACACACATATATAGATATGATAACATTTCACTCGCCTTGTTTATCGGTGTACCAAATGCTTTTCATATAAAAATAAAAAAACAATCTGCCACCCTTTCCCTAATTACACTAAATGGAAGCAATAAATGAAACAATATAGGGTAAGGTAGACAACCATAGTGAAAAATTCCCTATGCAAAACAACATGAACCACATAACATTAACTATTTTATTGCATTGCAATCATCGCCACAAAACGAATATCATAAATAAAACAATATTATTATCAACAGTCACCTAGATGGCCAAACTCACAAAACACTAAAAATCACATTGAAAAACCCATACAAAAACATCCCCACAAAAGTTGAACCATTGTGAACAAACTATAGTCTTTTCTCAATAGACCCTTTTGAAAAAGGTAACAATATACGCTAAAACAACGCAACCTATATAACATTAACTATCTCAATACATTGCAACCATTGCCACAAAAACACACCTTTCAACAATGACCCACGTGAAAAATGCACCAAACACAGAAAGCTCATAGTAACAGACAAATTCAAAATCTTCACCAGAAAATGTGCACCATACATGAATCAATATTGGTTTCAACAGCAACCCAAATGGAAAATTCACCAAAAACACACTGGATTAACTATTTTACAACAATTCAGACAAAAAATCCATCCATAAATGAAACAATATAGCCAATGGTCACCCACAAGCCAAAACCCACATAACACAAAAATTATTGCTTTCAAGATTAACCAAAAACACACCAGATTAACTAATTTGCATCTATTCGCACAAAACACAAGCCATAAATGAAACAATAAACCCAACAGTCACCCACATGCCAAAACCCACAAAACTATACTATCTTTTCAACATTAATTGACACAATGAAACAATATTGGTTTCAAGAGTAACCCAGATGGGAAAGCCCACAAAAAACACACAAATTGAACATAAGAAATGCAAAAAACAAACAATATTTCCTTTGACCCATGGTAGCTACATGGAAACCATAAACCAAACAATTTAGACTAAGCTACAAAGCAACAATCAACAATCCCCTTTGTAAAATAACATAAACTATTTTACAAATACTTGACAAACAGTTTTTTCAATATGCACCTCTTCTTGCTTCCTTCAAATACACCTCTTCCCGCTTGCTTTCTCTTCCCTCCATTCTTTCTCCACTGCTTGCAAAAATTTGGCACACAATTATCACAACCCACACAACCATCGATGCATGCAAAAAACTCAAAATAACCTCCACCCACCTTCACAAAAGCTTTCCCTCCTCACTCATAGCTATCTTGAACAACAAGATAAACCCAGAGAATGACATCCAAAAAGGCATGATCCGAAATTGCACAAACATTTGCTTCATTTTTTGAGGACTTTAAAGACAAATTCTACTCGCACCATCAGCACAACACATAAACCATACAAGAATTAACGTTGATGCCATTTTTCTAGCCTCCTCTATCCTCATGCCAAATGTTTGTTATTTAAAAAATCAAAAAACAATCGGCCACCTTTTCTATTAAGGAAAGAGTATCTTTTAATATTAATATATATGTATATATATGTATATATTGTTTCAATTTTAAATAAGGTGTTGTTTACAGAAGACAATATTGTTTGTTAAAATAAGTATTGTTTCATTTATGTTTGCGTTATGTGGCCATCATTCTACATGGGTTTCATTTCTACAGTTTTGCAAGTTTCCCCATGTGGGTCACTGTTGAAACCAATATTGTTTGATTTATGGCCTTTTTTTTTCTAGTTATGGTTGGAACATAATAAAATAGTTAACGTTGTTGGTTCTATGTTGTTGAGAAGGCTATATTCTCTATTTTAGAGCAAATGGAATAAAATTGTTGAAATAATGTAGTTTTTTGTCGATTGTTATTATCTACCTTGGTCTATATTATCTCATTTTCAATAAGGTTATGTTCAAAAGGATATTTTGTTTTAATTTTTGATAAGGTGTTGTTGATAGAAGACAATATTATTTGAAATGAAATATTGTTTTATTTATGGTTGCATTATATGGCTATCATTCTAGATGGGCTCTATCGCTACGATTTTGTGGGTTTTTCCATCTAGCTTGCTATTGAAACCAATGTTTTTTTATTGATGGATTTTGTTTTCTGCTTATGGTTGCAACTGAATAAAATAGTTAATGTTGTACACTCTATGTTTGGATACATCAAGTATTGTTGATTATTGTCCTCTCCCTAAGGCTATATTGTTTCATTTTCCATAAGGTGCCATTGAAAAGACTATATTGTTTCAATAATTAATAATTTTATATTTAGAAAGGAGTATATTTCTAGATCATTTTGTCATTGTTAATATTCAAGAAGGCTAGCCTGGAAAAGAGTATTTGAATATATTCCCTTTAACAACTTCAAGAAGGTTTTGAGCACATGTATGTCGAAGCCAGTGTTCTTTAGCATGTTTAATAGAAAGCCTATTGTTATAAGAATCCTTTTTTGAAGAATGAAAGAAATAACAAATTTGCTTCAAAATTAATAACTATCTTCCCAAATTAATAAATTTGAATGCTTTATTGCCCTTTTCAAATAATGTCTTCTTTAATATATAATTTTTATTAAACTGAGTTGCAGGCATGCTTCGTGTGGTGCTTAATTATCAAAAGCACTAACATATAACCATATATATATATATATAGGTACAGATATAAATATCTATTTATGTAAAGACTGTTGTATCTAAATAGAAGTGTATACATATACATGTATCCATACATATACATATAAACATATATGTATGTACATATGTATATACACATACAAATATATATACACATATATGTAAACACATTAGTTGTATATGGGCCAACCTCTTGCATTTTGTGGTTATGGGTGGAATCGAATGAAATAGTTAAAGTTGTATACTGCATGTTTGGTTAGATTAGGAATTTCTTATTATTGTTGTCTGTGCTAGGCTATATTGTATTATATTCGATAAGGTGTTGTTGAAAAGGGTGCATTGTTTCAATTCTCAAGAAGGTTTTGTATAGAAAGGAGTATGTTTTTTGATGGGTTTGTCACTATTAATTCTTTAGAGTGTGATGTTGAGAAGGCTATATTGTTTCTATTTGTGGTAAACTTTTGTTGAGAAATGATTATATTTTTACTTGGGTTGGTTACTGTGAATCTTCTATTTTTGATAGGGAATATTGTGTTATTTATGATAAGGTACTATTGATTACTTCTAATTTTGATAAGTTGTTGTTAAGAAAAGAGTATATTTTTTGTGAGAATGACTATTTTTGGTTAACAATATACCCCAAAACAATGCAACCTGTATAACATTAACTATCCCAATGCATTGCAACCACTGCCAAAAAAATGTGCCTTTCAGCCATGGCGGCTACATGGAAACCATAAACCAAACAATTTAGACTAAGGTACAGAGAAACAATCAATAATCCCCTTTGGAAAATAACATAAATTATTTTAGAAATACTTGACAAATGGTTTCTTCAATATGCATCTCTTCTCGCTTCCTTCAAATACACGTCTTCCTGCTTGCTTTCTCTACCCTTCATTCTTTCTCCACCGCAAGAAAAAAATGGGCACACAATTATCACAACCCACACAACCATCGATGCATGCAAAAAACTCAAAATAACTTCCACCCACCCTTATAGAATTTCCACAACTGATGAACACACTTGCAGCTTTACAAAAGCTTTCCCTCCTCACTCACAACTATCTTGAACAACAAGATAAGCCCAAAGAATGACACCCAACAATGCATTAGTGAAAATTGCACAGACATTTTCTTCATTTTCCAAGGACTTTAAAGACAAATGTCTATATATATGTGTGTGTGTGTGTGTGTATATATGTATCTATATGTATATAAATTTGTATATATATATGTGTACATATATTTTTATGTATATGTGTACATATATATTATATATATATATACACACATATATAGATTGTAGATGGTGAAATTTGCATTTGTTCAAAACAAAAAACACACATTAGCATGTTAGTTTAAAACAAAGCAAATAACAACATCCATATGAAATGATACATCAATTCTTTCAAATGCAAACAAATGACCAAATGAAGCTAAATAAGCACATGAAAAATATGAAGTGAGTCATCTCATATTGGGTTGGTGCTTCTATGGAAACAAGCCCTTTCCAAATCCTTACTTAAGCTAAGCTAAATGATATAATGCCAATGATAATGATGGACAAGATCATTTCTCAAATGAAGAGAGTGACCTTGCATGATATTGGAGATGAAAATGCTAAGATTGTGGAGTGGATGAACAAAATCAGTTGTCAGTTTAAGAGAGTGACTTTGCATTAGCTTTGTGGATGATTTGTTGAAGAATGATGACTCTATTTAAAGATTTTCTTGATGAGAGATTGGCCAAATGGATGAATGTGGGACAAAGATCAAGCCAATAGGAAGAGGCCACTTGTCAAGTTGTGATAGGCCAAGGGATGTGCAAGATTTGGGAAGTGTTCCCATGAGAGGGAACTTCAAATTCAAATTTGTGCAATAAATTTAGAGAGGGAGAGAAGAAAATGAGAAATAAACGCAATGTTGGAGGGACAAATCAACTTGTCATATTTTTCAAACTTGAGGGAATATTCCACATAAATGCCATGTTGAGTGAAAATGAGGGTTTTAATAAATCAATAAATTGATTTATTTGTGCGAGTGGGGATATCTAGAGAATGCAAGTGGGTAAGATTAGCATTTAATCATGGTAAGATTAAATTAATGATGATTACGATGTTTTGACCAATTTGACTTGATTTAGGGATTTAAATAAAATAAAAGAGAGAAATATGAATTGGATTTCAATTAAATAAATTCCTGATTTATTTAATTGAAGGGATGATGATAGGGTCAAGTTTGATTTATTTGATTTAAGCTGATGACTTTAGGAGATTGATAAATAAACTTGATTTATTTGTTGAATGAACTATGATTATGCATAATGCTAATTTTTCGTGTCTAAATTTTTCCCCTCTTCGAATCAATGTACTTGTTGTGTTCATTCAAAGAATAAACTTGCTGCAATCAAAATGTAAATAATTTCTAATTTTTTGCATGCCCCAGCGGAAAGAAGTACACTAGTACATTGCCCCATCGAGAGATTGAGCGAAAAGATTCAATTTGAGGGTCGATCTCGTGATAAAGAGGTTCAAAATGGATGGTTATGCATGATGATGCAAATGAGATGATTTTAAGATGCTTAGAATAACAAATCTATATTATCTGAAACAACTTAAATGATGATATGATGTGAGATGGATGAGATTGATGATGTGATATGCTATGATTAGGTGATGAATGATTTATGAGATGCTTAGACTAACAAATCTATATTATGATGATGATGCAAATTCAATGTATGTGAAATGATCGATGTTTCCTATTATGTATGATATGAATTATATGTGGTATGTTGCAGTTTTTGGATGTATGATGGATGCATGATGGATGCATTGATGATGATGATGTTAGTGCAGAAATGAGATGATGACAAGAGGATCCAACAAGTCCATGATCTGATAAGACTTTATTAGAGATGATGATAGATGATAGATGATGATGATTTTCTTATCAATGATTGGGATTTTAAAAGGGCTACTTACTTTATGTTTTATTACACATGTAGATACGATGCATCAAGGTATAAAGAACCAGGATTGTGTTGTACCTAGTGTGATGGACTCTAACTTGACAAACAGATAGGAGTATTGTTGTTCACACTTGACATCCAGAAACCTTGCTAGGACGTACCTAAAAAAGAAAGTATTCGCGAAGTTATTTTACAAGAAGGTCTAACAAGTACAATAGAAAAAAGATAATAATTGTTACCCCATTCCTATCTCTCTAAATCCTTCACTCGGATATCATAAAAATATCCTTGGAATGAGCGCAATAAGATAAATCAAAAGAAAAAGATCAAGTACACAAACAAACCAATGTTCTTCATACTTTCAGCGAGAGGGATTTGTTTTGATAGGATAAGAATCCAAGGTGATATCCAAAATGATGCCCATTATCAGAATGATATATCCTAGGACATGCATTGTACAGGATGATCATGGTTTCATAAGTTGATTGATAGGTTGTAGATATAATATTGATTGAAATTTTTGCGAGTGATCAAGAGTTTGATTTTTTGTTTAAAATTTTGTTGCTTCAATTTAGATTTTACGATTGAAGTTTACTTTTGATGATTGTTGTGATTGTTTCTATTTGTTTTACCAAAGGATGAAGGTGACGATCAGTTTATTATGGATGATTGATTATTGTCGGTGAAAGCAAGATGAGACAAATGGATTTTTTCAAATATTTGGATGTTTTTGATGTTTTGAAATGTTTTGAGGCTATTTTGGTGTTTTTCGAGATTTTTCAAATGTTTTGATTCTTGATTTTTCAAATGTTTGTTGGATTTTGTGTTTTTTTTTAATGTTTTTGGATTTTTGTGTCTTGGGGTCTGATCAAAGATGAGCCTTGCCTACGTTTAAGCTCAGAGACGGCGTAGTTCAGATTTCCAATGTTTTTGACATTTTCTAACTTTTGGAGTGTTTTTGGATTTTTGCATGATTTTGACGATTTGGATATGGATATGTCTGATGATATCAGTTCTTTGTTTGGGATTTTTTTTCAAAACCAAGCTAAGGTTGAATGATCAAATCGATGGATTGATAATGATGATAACATTGTTGAGGATACACAATAATGAGAGGATTTGAATGATCAGGGTTGATGATGATAACATTGTTGAGGATGCACATTAATGCAAAGATTGATTGATTAGGATTGATGATGATAACATTGTTGAGGATACACAACAATGCAAGGATAGTGTTAAGTAACACAAGGATCGGGAAGGATATCCCAAAATTATGGATTGATTGGATTTGATTGATTAGGATTGATGATGCTTGGTTTGGAACAAAAGATGTTTTGGATGATTTGATGTGATGTTGGAAGTGCAAATTAGATGTAACTAATATTGATTATTTGGATTGATGTTCGATGAAAGATGAAGACTAATAGGGAATTCCTTCTTGTCAAAATATGCCATGGGCTAGTGATTCAGATTTTGGATCGCAAATGTTTTGACCAATTTGGTTTCATGTTTTCCAATGTTCAGATCACCACATAAGTTGGAGGATATAGATCAAGATTTATTCCTAAAGAGAGATCTAAATATCTACCCCTAGTGTCTAGCAATGTACAGAATGTCATGGATGGATGCATGATGGATGCATGATGGATGAATTGGTGATGATGATTAACTATCCATGTGCCAAAATTTAGATGGTGAAATTTGCATTTGCTCAAAACAAACAACACACATTAGCATGTTAGTTTAAAACAAAGAAAATAACAATATCCATATGAAATGATACATCAATGCTTTCAAATGCAAACAAATGACCAAAGCAAGCTAACTAAGCACATGAAAAACATGAAGTGAGTCATCTCATATTAGATTGGTGCTTCTATGGAAAGAAGCCCTTTCCCAATCCTTGCTTAAGCTAAGCTAAATGATATAATGCCAATGATAATGATGGACAAGATCATTTTTCAAATGAAGAGAGTGACCTTGCATGATATTGGAGATGAAAATGCTAAGATTGTGGAGTGGATGAACAAAATCAGTTCTTAGTTTAAGAGAGTGACTTTGCATTAGCTTTGTGGATGATTTGTTGAAAAATAATTCCTCTATTTAAAGATTTTCTTGATGAGAGATTGGCCAAATCGATGAATGTGGGACAAAGATCAAACTAATAGGAAGAGGCCACTTGTCAAGTTGTGATAGGCCAAGGGATGTGCAAGATTTGGGAAGTGTTCCCATGAGAGGGAATTTCAAATTCAAATTTGTGCAATAAATTTAGAGAGGGAGACAAGAAAATGAGAAATAAATGAAATGTTGAAGGGACAAATCAACTTGTCATATTTTTCAAACTTGAGGGAATATTCCCCATAAATGCCATGTTGAGTGAAAATGAGGGTTTTAATAAATCAATAAAGTGATTTATTTGTGCAAGTGGAGATATCTAGAGAATGCAAGTGGGTAAGATTAGCATTTAATCATGGTTAGATTAAATTAATGATGATTAGGATGTTTTGACCAATTTGAACTTGATTTAGGGATTTAAATAAAATAAAAGAGAGAAATATGAATTGGATTTCAATTAAATAAAGTCCTGATTTATTTAATTAAAGGGATGATGATAGGATCAAGTTTGATTTATTTGATTTAATCTAATGACTTTAGGAGATTGATAAATAAACTTGATTTATTTGTTGAATGGAATATGAATGGAATATGATTATGCATAATGCTAATTTTGCATGTCTACATTGATATATATATTTCTCAAGTTAGTATGTATGTGATTATATAAATATATTACATACATACATACATACTATATATATATATATATATATATATATATATATATATATATATATATATATATATATATATATATATATATATATTCATATACACATATATAGATATATCTATTTATCAAGTTAGTATGTATGTATATATATATTGGTTTTCTTCGTCTATCTTGCTATTGAAACCAATGATGTTTAATTTATGGCTTCCATTTTCTGGTTACAGTTGCAACACAATAAAATAGTTAATGTTGTACACTCTATGTTTGGTTATATTAGGTATTTTTGATAATGTTTTCTTGAGAAATAAGTATATTCTTACTTTCGTGTCTCACTATTATACACACACACACACACACATATAAGGTTCTATTTAGAAAGGAGTATATTTCTTGATGGCTCTGTCACTGTTATTATTCAAGAAGGAAATCCTGAGAAGGCTATATCCTTCCAATTTTTTATAACGTTTTGTTGAGAAATAAGTATATTTTTACTTTCATGTCTCACTATTGTACATATATACATACACACACACACAAACACACACACATATAGATATGATAACATTTCACTCGCCTTGTTTATTGGTGTGCCAAATTCTTTTCATATAAAAATCAAAAAATAATGTGCCACCCTTTCCCCGACCACGCTAAATGGAATCAATAAATGAAACAATATAGGGTAAGGTAGACAACCATAGTGAACAATGCGCTATGAAAAACAACATGAACCACATAACATTAACTATTTTATTGCATTGCAACCATCACCACAAAATGAATATCATAAATAAAACAATATTATTATCAATAGTCACCCAGATGGCCAAACTCACAAAACACTAAAAACCACATTGACAAACCCATACAAAAACATCCCCACAAAAGCCAAACCATTGTGAACAAACTATAGTCTTTTCTCAATAGACCCCTTTCAAAAAGGTAACAATATACCCTAAAACAATGCAACCTATATAACATTAACTATCTCAATACATTGCAACCATCACCACAGAAACACACCTTTCAACAATGACCCACTTGAAAAATGCACAAAACACAGAAAGCTCATAGTAACAGACTAATTCAAAATCTTCACTAGAAAATGTGCACCATACATGAATCAATATTGGTTTCAACAGCAACCCAATTGGAAAATTCATGAAAAACACACTGGATTAACTATTTTACAACAATTCAGACAAAAAATCCATCCATAAATGAAACAATATAGCCAATGGTCACCCACAAGCCAAAACCCACAGAACACAAAAATTCTCGCTTTCAAGATTAACTAAAAATACACTAGATTAAATAATTTGCATCTATTTACACAAAACACAAGCCATGAATGAAACAATATACCCAATATCACCCACATGCCAAAACCCACAAAACTATACTATATTTTCAACATTAATTGACACAATGAAACAATATTGGCTTCAAGAGTAAACCAGATGGAAAAACCCACAAAAAACACACAATTGAACATAGGAAATGCAAAAAAAAAAACATTTTCCTTCCACCCATGGCAGCTACATGAAAACCATAAACCGAACAATTTAGACTAAGCTACAGAGCAACAATCAACAATCCCCTTTGTAAAATAACATAAACTGTTTTACAAATACTCGACAAATGGTTTTTTCAAGATGCACCTCTTCTCGCTTCTTTCAAATACACCTCTTCCCACTTGCTTTCTCTTCCCTCCATTCTTTCTCCACTACTTGCAAAAAATTGGCACACAGTTATCACAACCCACACAACCATCGACGCATGCAAAAAACTTAAAATAACCTCCACCCACCTTCACAGAAGCTTGCCCTCCTCACTCATAGATATCTTGAACAACAAGATAAACCCATAGAATGACACCTAATAATTCATTATCGAAAATTGCATGAAATTTTGCTTCATTTTTTGAGGACTTTAAAGAAAAATTCTAGTTGCACCATCACCACAACACATAAATCATACAAGAATTAATGTTGATGCCATTTTTCCAGCCTCCTCTATCCTCACGCCAAATGTTTTTCATTTAAAAAATCAAAAAAAAATCAACCACCTATAGTACCCCTTCGTTTATGCTTATGTTTTTTGCTATTATGTTTTCACACTGTTAGACTATGATACCTTGTTTGGATATTTTGATCGCTGGTTTTGAGCGATAGTGGATTTATTTTGTGACATGATGGTACATTGTATGGTGATTATTGATTTTAGACATGCTTTGATATATCGTAGATGTTTATTTTTAGTTGATTATTGCTATGTACATGTTTTGATGGACTAACAGTTATTTATTTCGTCAATCTGATTTGTCGTGTATTGGTGTGGAGAACGGAATCGCATCACTCGCTTGCGAGTGCCCTATGATATCTATGATTTTCTCCGCATGGTGTACCTGTAGAATGATTTATAAATATATGCACGCTATTTGCTTGGTTGTTGGAATTGCAGGTACATGACACCAACTCCACCTGGGTACTCAGGTCTGAGTGTGTCAAGACTCAATAGATATGTTGATCGGGAGATAGTAGTTTGGTTTACCCTAGTTTAGTCTATAACCCAGTCATTGTACATTGTCAGTTTCAGTCTGAGTCTAGGTTGTCTTATATTCTTCTGTTTGGAGAAATTGTTTGAAAGGTAAATTTGGTTAAATTTTAATGTTAGTTTATTGTGCTTTAAATATTGTTATTTAAATTAATTTTTAAATGTTGGAGAAATTAGTTGTATGTTATTTAATTTATTAATTAGCTTATTTGGTTTAATGGTTTGATCTTAAAAGATTAAACTCATTTGATTAAATAAATAAATTAATTAATTAAATTAAATTATTAAGTGTTTGAAAAGATTTAATATTTGAAAATTAAATATATTGTGGAAATTGTATATTAAATTAAATTAAAATTTATTTGCATGCATTTTGGAAATTGGCAAGATTGCCGAGAAGTGGTGGAGAAGATATTTTGCAACCACTTCTCGACATGTGTGCCAGTGTAATTATTATGTTTGTTGAGGAAATTTGTTATGGAGGTAATATTGGATCTGGGAAATCATAGAGGTTATCCTGTCATTCACGGGAAATTATTTGGGGCTCTGTAATTTTTTTTTTTTTGGTATATGTTTTTTGATACTCTGTTGCAAATTTGTGGAAGATCTTTGGCTTTTGGTTGTTTTTGGAATTGGAATATCTTTGGCTTTTGGTTGTTTTTGGAATTGGTAGCTACAGGCAACAAAGGCTACAGAGGGTTTCTTCACCAGATAGCAAAGGAAATCAGGTATTCTTTTTTAGTAAATGTTTTATTTCTTTCTATGAATAAATTTCATTAGTTTCTAGAAGAGATTGTTTGTGAAAAGAAACAAGTTCAATTTTAAATTCCTGTATTTCCCGTAAAAGAAATCATTCTCTGTAACATGTTTTTGAGAAATTTGATGGTTCAAAAAACCTCTGTAGTATATTTCTGTAGAATGTATTTGAATTTTTATGAAGGAAATTTAATTTTTTTGAAGAGAATTGTAAACCTCTGGGGTATATTGGATTTGAATAAAAAAAATAATAATATGTGTGAATTTTGTGAAACCATGAGGAAATTTCATTATTTCCCCAATTTCCCTAGTAGGAGTTTATTATTATTTTATTTTCTGTTAAACAAAACCCTGTTAAAAATATATACATATATATATATATTTTATATTATAAATTGGACTATGAAAGGGACTTATATTGTCCATATTAAATGTGTTGAATTCTCCATATATGCGAAATTTATTAATATGCATTTCTTTTTGAAATTTGATAAAACACGTATGTTTGACGCCATACAGCGATTCTAAAAATAATAATAAAAAAAAATTTGTAGTTTGTCGGGAGGGCCGAAACCCTCGCCATTCCCTCATGGAGGAGGCACAACCTCCATGGCTATGCACAACCACCATAGGCTATTGGGCGCAGCCCTGGAATGGGCCGTGCCCACTCCAATGGATCCGCGGCTGGGCTGCGGGTGCATATAAATTTTAATACTTTTTTTTTAATGAAGTATATAATTCGCAATTTGAATTAATATATATTATTAATAAGATTTGTAATTAATATAATGATTTTTTTATAATATATTTTATAATTATATATATATATATATAAATATATATATATTTAAATAAACATTTAATTATATTATTATGAACTGCATACATTTAAATGTATTAAAAGATATTAAATAGCATATGAGACTTATGATTAGTTATTTTTTTTAATGAAATGAATTATATAGGGAAAATAGAATTTCATTATTAAACATAATTGGGCAATTGTGTTAAATGTAGGTTTGATTATCATATTTTATGAAAAATAAAGATTATGAATTAATTGACTGATCAATTTCATATTTCTTATACTCCAAATTATTGACTGAATGGATTTAGTATATCCAAATAGTAGATATTTATTTTCCTTTTAATTGTGTATCTTTTTGGGAAAAATGGGAAAATTGTAGTTGTATAAGTCTTCCATAATGAATTGTGTAGAAAGGGTGTATAATTGTTCAAATGTATTTCTTGTGTTAACTAGGGTTGTGCATGTGTTAAATATGGTATTTAGATTCCGTTGTGGGTCAATTGTTAATATGTGATAACTTTATGCACTTTGTAAACCCTGGTTAGAAAAAACTTAGAAATCCTTGTTATGTTTAGGGGAGTGGCTATTTGTAAGGGCCGACACACAAAGTGGTGTCAGGGTAACTTACAAATAGTTAGTAAGTCAGTGATAATTAAATGACATAATAGTTAGATTAAAATTCTTAACAAGATGTTTATGCCTCGCTTATGACTCTTGAGCTACTTCAGTCTTGAGCATAAGATGAGAATGCCTGGAATGGCAAATCGATGTCTTGTTTCTTCAAGAGACATTTGATTCTGCAATGATTTGCATTGGGGCCGGGTTTCGTAAGAGGTTACCAGGGTAACCCATGTTGGGGGCCGAAACCTAGGAAGAAACACCAGGGTAACCTTTGCAATGTTGTGATGACACTCCACCTAAAGTAATAGTTAACCTTGTGTTTGTGATATAATCAATTGTCAAAATTTGGAAGCAATGTAACGATTAGATTGTTATGTACTAGTGTCTAGGGTTAGTAGATTAGGTCTAGGTAACCTTATTACTATCTTCTAGCACGGGGGGTGGACCTACGGTACCACATGGTTGGGTGGAATGTGCACCTTACTCCGTTGGTTCCCCAGTTTGTGATCATAGCATCGAGAGCTTCATGATGGAGAGCTCACATTTGGAACTTGTGAATATTTCTTCATTGTAATTTTGTAAATTTGTATTGTAAAACATCCCTCAAATGTTGTGAGGTGAACAATGTAAAATTAATTGTAATTATTATTGAACTGCCTCATCAGATGGTTGAGTATTGTATATTCTATCAAATGCAATGTATGGAAAACATGTTTGTACTTTATATTATCTTAAATGGAGTATTATATGAAATGCAATGTTTATCTTTATGTTAATTATTATTATGTGCAATGTGAAATACTTAAGTCACTTATGGAAACTCAAAGTAGTATAACGTCGTATAGCCTAATGAATGTATGCAACTAAATAACTTAATATTTAATTTAAAAAAATAAAAAATTATTCCACTATTATACACAAAAGATACATTCTTAGGTTATTAAGATGGGGCATTACAGATTGGTATCAGAGTGAAGGTTACAAACACTGGATGCTTTGGGTAATCATGAGCCCATTAGGTTGACCTAGTATGTAGTGTCACAACTGTTAGCCTTGGTTCAATAGTATCTAAGACTCATTGTTGTTATGTGTAGGAACATGCCTAGACGAGGAGGAAGAGGTCATGGTAGAGGTTGAGGAGGAGGCCGAGGGCCAATCCCTCAAGTTACTCCCCCTCCGAGTCCTCATCACAGTGATCAGGAAGAACAGTTGGGTCAGAGAAATGAGGGATAGAATCTTGAATAGTCAGCAGTAGAGGGTTCTCAGATACGTCCACTATTAGAGGAGGTCCTAGCTCGTCTTGGACCTAGATAGGTAGATGAGTAGGAGGTTGTCAGAGAGAGAGATAGATCTCCTAGGAGAGTAGAGGACACATCACATCAGGATGCTATTATGGCAGGTCATATGAGGGATTTACTGAGGGCACACCCTCCTACCTTTGATGGTACAGGAGGTGGCTTAGAGGCTGAGACCTGGCTACTAGATTTGGGTAGATGCTTCGCCATGCACCCTTACGATAGCAATACCCGTGCCAGATGTGCTATTATGCACTTGAGAGGATTCACCTCTACTTGGTGGTGTCTAGAGGAGCAGAAGCTCTATTTGGAAATTAGTTTTGTGTCTTGGGAGATGTTTCTCAAGAGGTTTAGATCACGGTTCCTATCGAAACACCAGAGGCAGCGTAGTGCTGACGAGTTCCATGATCTACGTCAGTTGGCTCTTTCTATAGAGCAATATGAATGTAGGTTCTATGAACTCAAGCAGTATGTTGGTATTGGCGATGATGAGCCTATGCTAGTACAACACTTTATCAGGGGTTGAAATGCCCGCATTAGTGGTGGTGTCCGAGTCTTTGAGCCAAAGACTATGGAAGTAGCAGTGGAGAAGGATCGTATTGTAGAGGAGTACCTTATTATGGCTTTAGGTGGGCACACATGAGTGCAGATTGGTAGTGCTCCTACAATAGGTTTTAGTCCATGGGGTGGACAGGCACAGACAGGTGGTTCCTCTAGGAACCAACAGACACCCACAAAGGGTGGGCAGCAACAACAACAATGAACACCTCAAAAGAACAATAACCCTCAACCACAACAAAATAGTCCTCAAATAGGAAAGGGTCGTAACTGGTGGCGCAACAAGTGCAATAGGCAGGATCAACCTACACAGAGTGCTCAGTCTACTGTCAGTAGGGGTAGTTTCTAGCAATCCAATGCACCTTCGAGTGGCAGAGGATTTGGTAGAGGCACAGGTACAGGTTGTTACTCATGTGGGCAGTAGGGTCACATAGCTAGGCAGTGTCCGATGAGATGTTCTACTAGTTTTGGGCCTTGAACTACAGTTTCAGAGCCTATAGTGGGTGATGTAGGATGATCACATACAATATATGCAGTGGTTAATGATCGCCAAGCCGATCACCAGAATATAGTGGTCGAGTCTTTAGGTAAGTTACATGGTGTTAGTGTTTCCATTCTTTTTTATTTCGGAGCCACTGACTCCTTTATTTCACCGACCATCATAGACCATTGTGGTCTTGTGGTAGTAAAACATGGTAAGTGGCAAGTTGAATTCACTTCAGGGGTGAAAGTAGCAGTAGAAAACTTAGTACATAATTGTGAACTTAAAATTGGTACGTTAACTAACTTAGTAGATTTATATGTTACACCCTTAGGATCATATGACATACTTTTAGGTATGGATTGGTTAGCATCTTATCATGTTGTAATTGACTGTCGACTTAAGACAGTTAGTTGCATTAATGATTTAGGTGCGAAAGTGGAAATCGTAGGTATTCAAAGACCCATTTCTTTGTGGATGATATCTGCTATGCAATTAAAGAGATGTCTTCATCAGGGATGTCAACTGTTTGCAACAACAGTTACTGATTTAGAAGATGGTGAGAGTTGGGAGGTATCTCTTGATGATCATCCTATTCTTAGGGAATTTGCTGACGTGTTTCCTGATGACATTCCTGGAATGCCACCAAAGAGGGATATTGACTTTAGAGTTGACCTAGTTCCTAGAGATGAGCCTATATCTAGAGCTCCTTATAGAATGATGACTCATGAGTTAGAGGAACTTCGCATCCAGTTAGAGGAACTATTAGAAAATGGTTTCATTCATCCAAGTGTTTCCCTTGGGGAGCACCTGTCATCTTTGTAAAGAAGGATGGATCTCTTAGGCTGTGCATTGACTATCGTCAATTGAACAAGGTTACGATTAAGAATCATTATCCTTTGCCTAGAATCGATGATCTTTTTGATCAAATTAAGGGAGCTTATGTGTTCTCTAAAATCAATTTGAAATCTAGTTACCATCAATTGCGTATAGCTGAAGCAGACATTCATAAAACTTCTTTTCGAACTTGTTATGGGCCCTATGAATTCACAGTAGTACGGTTCAGGTTAACGAATCACTGTCAGTATTTATGAGTTTAATGAATGGTGTTTTTTGTACATACCTTGATCACTTTGTCCTGGTATTTCTCGATGATATTTTAGTCTATTCGAGGAACATGAAGGAGCATGAAGAACACTTGAGGCAGGTTTTGCAATGTTTAAGGGAAAATCAATTGTATGCAAACCTGAAGAAGTGTGATTTCTTTCAAACTGAGATCAAATATCTTGGACATGTGATATCTGGAAAAGGTATTGTTGTGGATCCTTCAAAGATTCAAGCTATTGTAGATTGGCCCGCACCTACTAATGTAGGTGAAGTTCATAGTTTTATGGGTCTAGCCAGTTACTATAGGCGATTTGTAGAGGGATTTTCTAGAATCGGTCATCCTATTACTTCTCTTCAAAGGAAAGGGAAGAAGTTTTTTTGGACAGAGCAATGTTAGTTGGCTTTTCAAACACTTAAAGAAAAGTTAACTAATGTGCCTATACTGATTGTTCCTGATTCTACTAAGGATTTCGTAGTATGTGCAGATGCATCCTTAGAGGGTTTGGGAGCAGTTTTGATGCAAGATGGGCGTGTGGTTGCTTATGAGTTTCGCACATTAAAGGATCATGAATTAAACTATCCTACTCATGATTTAGAACTAGCTGCGGTAGTGCATGCATTAGTTTGATGGAGGCATTTCTTATTAGGTCATCGTTTTGAACTTCATACTGATCACCGTAGTTTGCAGTACATCTTTACGCAACCTAACTTGAATGCTAGGAAACGACGGTGGATGGAGTTCTTGTGTGAGTACGATTTTGATGTGAAATATGTTCAAGGAAAAGAGAACATAGTGGCTGACGCTCTTAGTTGACGTCGACATGAGATCTCTGCTACTACTCTCGAAGTAGATTTGAGGTCAAATAGTAGTTGCACTTCGTACTGATAGATTATATCAGGAAGTGAGGTCAGAGATTGAATCTGGTAGACCTTTAGAAGGTCGATTTACAGGGTATGTCCTAGAATCAAATGGTATATTATGGCATTTAGGTCACATTTATGTACCACATGTTGAGTCTTCGTACATTAATTATGATTGAAGCTCATCGAGCTCCATATTTAGCTCATCCAGGAGTTAAGAAAATGCATGCCAACCTTCGGCAATTGTATTTCTGGCTTGGTATGAAACGTGATATTGCTGATTATGTGTTGAGATGTCTTGAATGCCAGTGAGTTAAAGATGAGCATCAACATCCTTCTAGATTATTTCAAGCATATCTCATTCCTGAATGGAAATAGGATATTATATCCATTGACTTTATCATAGGGTTACCTACGTCATCACGTCGACACGATGCCATTATGGTAACTATTGACCGATTGACTAAGGTAGCTCACTTCTCACCTGTACGATCATCTTACAATGCTTCATCCGTAGCTAGGATATTTATGGAGGACATTGTTAGATTACATGGGATTCCTCGTAGGATTATATTGGATAGAGATCATGTTTTTACTTCAGCTTTATGGACCTCATTACAACATGCATTAGGTACACAGTTGAACTTTAGTTCAGCGTATCATCCTCAAACTGATGGTCAAACGGAAAGAGTTAATAAAATATTAGAGGATATGCTTAGAATGTACGTAATGGACCAACAATCACGTTGGGAGGATTACTTGTACTTAGTAGAATTTGCTTACAATAATGGATATCAGAGTTCTATAGGTATGCCACCATTCTAGGCATTATACGGTTGTCCTTATCGAACTCCAAGTTGGGATCGACTAAAGGATAGAGTGTTACTTGGACCTGGGATGCTTTGAGACATGGAGCAATAGGTTGACCGTATTAGAGAACATTTGATAGCAGCACAGGATAGGAAAAAGAAATATGCCGATGTGCATAAGAGAGACCGACAGTTTGTTGTTGGTGATAGAGTGTTTCTTCGGGTGCGACCGCAAAAGAGTCCAATCCATTATGGAAAAGGCTCTAAGCTTGTGCCTCGTTTTGTTGGGCCATTCAAGATATTAGAGAGAATTGGTCCCGCGGCATATCGACTCACCTTACCACCTAGTTTGTTTCGTATTCATGATGTTTTTCATGTATCAGTTCTTAGACCATATCATCCCGACATATCTCATGTACTTGATTCGAATGTGTTACAGGTAGAGGATGGGCAGCTAGCTTTGGAGCCCATGGCCATTCTACAGCACCGAACACTCGGTCTCAGGGGTCGAGACGTTGATCAGGTGAGGGTCCAATGGGATCCTAGCCATGAGGCTTCTGCTACTTGGGAGGATGTGACACGTATGAGGGAACTTTATCCCTATCTGTTCACAGGCTTTCAGGAGCAAGCCTGATCCTAGGGGGGAGGATGTAGTACCCCTCCATTTATGCTTATGTTTTCTGCTATTATGTTTTCACAATGTTAGACTATGATACCTTGTTTGGATATTTTGATCGCTAGTTTTGAGTGATAGTGGATTTATTATGTGACATGATGGTACATTGTATGGTGATTATTGATTTTAGACATGCTTTGATATAGCATAGATGTTTATTTTTAGTTGATTATTTCTATGTACATGTTTTGATGGACTAACAGTTATTTATTTCGTCAGTCTGATTTGTCGTGTATTGGTGTGGAGAATGGAATCACATCACTCGCTTGTGAGTGCCCTATGATATCTGTGATTTTCTCCACACGGTGTACCTGTACAATGATTTATAAATATATGCATGTTATTTGCTTGGTTGCAGGAATTGCAGGTACATGACACCGACTCCACCTAGGTACTCAGGTCTAAGCGTGTCAAGACTCAATGGATATGTTGATCTGGAGATAGTAGTTTGGTTTACCCTAGTTTAGTCTATAACCCAGTCATTGTACATTGTCAGTTTTAGTCTGAGTCTAGGTTGTCTTGTATTCTTCTGTTTGGATAAATTGTTTGAAAGGTAAATTTGGTTAAATTTTAATGTTAGTTTATTGTGCTTTAATTATTGTTATTTAAATTAATTTTTAAATGTTGGAGAAATTAGTTATATGTTATTTAATTTATTAATTAGCTTATTTGGTTTAATGGTTTGATCTTAAAAGATTAAACTCATTTGATTAAATTAATTAATTAATTAATTAAATTAAATTATTAAGTGTGTGAAAATATTTAATATTAGAAAATTAAATATATTGTGGAAATTGTATATTAAATTAAATAAAAATTTATTTGCATGCATTTTGGATATTGGCAAGATTGTTGAGAAGTGGTGGAGAAGATATTTTGCAACCACTTCTCGACATGTGTGCCAGTGTAATTATTATGTTTGTTGAGGAAATTCGTTACAGAGGTAATATTGGATCTGGGAAATCACAGATGTTATCTTGTCATTCACGGGAAATTATTTGGGGCTCTGTAAATTTTTTTTTTTTTTTGGTATATGCTTTTTGATACTCTGTTGCAAATTTGTGGAAGATCTTTGGCTTTTGGTTGTTTTTGGAATTGGTTCTTGGGAAGGAATTGGTAGCTACAGGCAACAAAGGCTACAAAAGGGTTTCTTCACAAGATAGCAAAGGAAATCAGGTATTCTTTTTTAGTAAATGTTTTATTTCTTTCTGTGAATAAATTACATTAGTTTCTGGAAGAGATTGTTTGTGAAAAGAAACAAGTTCAATTTTAAATTCCTGTATTTCCCGTAAAAGAAATCGTTCTATGTAACATGTTTTTTAGAAATTTGATGGTTCAGAAAACCTCTGTAGTATATTTCTGTAGAATGTATTTGAATTTTTATGAAGGAAATTTAATGTTTTTGAAGAGAATTGTAAATCTCTGGGGTATATTGGATTTGAATTAAAAAAAAATACTATGTGTGAATTTTGTGAAACCCTGAGGAAATTTGATTATTTCCCCAATTTCCCTAGTAGGAGTTTATTATTATTTTCTTTTCTATTAAACAAAACCCTGTTAAAAATATATACATATATATATTTTATATTATAAATTGGATTGTGAAAGGGACTTATATTGTCCATATTAAATGGGTTAAATTCGCCATACAGGCAAAATTTATTAATATGCATTTCTTTTTGAAATTTGATAAAACGGGTATGTTTGATGCTGTACGGCGATTATAAAAATAAAAATAAAAAAAATTACAGTTTGTGGGGAGGGCCAAAACCCTCCCCATTCCCTCATGGAGGAGGCGTAACCTCCATGGCTATGCACAGCAGCTGTAGGCTACTGGGCGCAGCCCTAGAATGGGCCACACCCACTCCAATGGAGCCGCGGCTCGGCTGCGGGTCCAGATAAATTTTAATACTTTTTTTTAATGAAGTATATAATTCATGATTTCAATTAATATGTATTATTAATAAGATTTGTAACTAATATAATGATTTGTTTATAATATATTTTATAATTATATATGTATAAATATATATATATATGATTATATATATTTAAATAAACATTTAATTATATTATTATGAACTGCATACATTTAAATGGATTAAAAGATATTAAATAGCATATGAGACTTATGATTAGTTATTTTTTTTAATGAAACGAATTATGTAGGGAAAATAGAATTTCATTATTAAACATAATTGGGCAATTGTGTTAAATGTAGGTTTGATTATCATATTTTATGAAAAATAAAGATTATGAATTAATTGATTGATCAATTTCATATTTCTTATACTCCAAATTATTGACTGAATGGATTTAGTATATCCAAATAGTAGATATTTATTTTCCTTTTAATTGTGTATCTTTTTGGGCAAAATGGGAAAGTTGTAGTTGTATAAGTCTTCCAGAATGAATTGTGTAGAAAGGGTGTATAATTGTTCAAATGTATTTCTTAAGTTAACTAGGGTTTTGCATGTGTTAAATATGGTATTTAGATTCCGTTGTGGGTCAATTGTTAATATGTGATAACTTTATGCACTTTGTAAACCCTAGTTAGAAAAAACTTATAAATCCTTGTTATGTTTAGGGGAGTGGCTATTTGTAAGGGTCGGCACACAAAGTGGTGTCAAGGTAACTTACAAATAGTTAGTAAGTCAGTGATAATTAAATGACACAATAGTTAGATTAAAATTCTTAACAAGATGTTTATGCCTTGCTTATGACTCTTGAGCTACTTCAATCTTGAGTATAAGATGAGAAGGCCTGGAATGGAAAATCGATGTGTTGTTTCTTCAAGAGACATTCGATTCCACAATTATTTGCATTGGGGCCGGGTTTCGTAAGAGGTTACCAGGGTAACCCATGTTGGGGGCCGAAACCTAGGAAGAAACACCAGGGTAACCTTTGCAATGTTGTGATGACACTCCACCTAAAGTAATAGTTAACCTTGTGTTTGTGATATAATCAATTGTCAAAATTTGGAAGCAATGTAACCATTAAATTGTTATGTACTAGTGTCTAGGGTTAGTAGATTAGGTGTAGGTAACCTTATTACTATCTCCTAGCACAGGGGGTTGGACCTACGGGTACCACATGGTTGGATGGAACATGCACCTTACTCTGTTGGGTCCCCAGTTTGTGATCATAGCATCGAGAGCTTCATGATGGAGAGCTCACATTTGGAACTTATGAATATTTCTTCATTGTAATTTTGTAAATTTGTATTGTAAAACATTCCTCAAATGTTGTGAGGTGAACAATGTAAAAGTAATTGTAATTATTATTGAACTACCTCATCAGATGGATGAGTATTGTATATTCTATCAAATGCAATGTATGGAAAACATGTTTGTACTTTATATTATATTGAATGGAGTATTATATGAAATGCAATGTTTATCTTTATGTCAATTATTATTATGTGCAATGCGAAATACTTAAGTCACTTATGGAAACTCAAAGTAGTGTAACGTCGTATAGCCTAATGAATGTATGCAACTAAATAACTTAATATTTAAATTTTTAAAAAATAAAATTATTCCACTATTATACACAAAAGCTACATTGTTAGGTTATTAAGACGGGGCATTACACCACCTTTTCCACTATGTCGGACACCTCAAAAAAGTGGAAGGCTAACAAAAATTCTAACCAAAGTTCACCAAAACAAAAAAACAACCTGTCACCTGGGTAAATGCACCAAGATGGTTCCCAAAAATGGGGCTTAAGTGGCCACTTTTGTTTTGAAATCAAGAAATGCTGACCTTGGACGTGAAATTGAAGATAGTTACACTCAAAATTTTGAGATGGTACAAAAACAAGGATCAAAGTGCTCTAAGTCTACTTTCTAAACTACTAATTTATTTTGAAAAAGGTTAAGATTAAGGGGTTCAAAAGAGGGATGTATAGAAATTGGTGTCATTTTTGTCAGAAAAACATAACATAGCAACTCTTGTACGACCTGAGTACGGTGAACTTTTTTGTAGTATTTTTAAAATCACTATAGTTAGAAGTTAGCTAATAGCATCTAGTTGGTGCACAATTTTTCTGATAATTTTTTAATGAATATTTGATTTTTTACTAATTTTCTAAGTGGGCATCTCCTAAAAAGTAGAATTTTGGCCATGCTCCCACTACAAACTTTTGAAAATAATTGATTTGTTTTTTCTTTTTCTTTTCTAAATTTGTAGAAAGGAGTCTAGTTTCTAAAAATATAATTTATTTTAAATTTTGAAGAACGATTAATTTATAACCAAAAAAAACACTAAACACTGTGTTTTAGAAAATAATAGACATACAAACAAAAGAAATTATGGATGAAAGGCTTAACATTGTCGAAAAGTGAAAAAAATTACATTGTTGGATAGCTAAGAGAGATCCTAACATTACCCATGTTTTCAATTTTTTTCAATATTGAACTAGATGCAATCTTGATGGTGAGCACAAACCCGATTATGTGAAAAATTGTAGAATTTGCAAAACACGTCTCTGGCCTTGTTGGGAATGCCCTCCAAGCCTTTGGGTTGGTATTCCAAGGAAAATAATCACTTTTTCCTTTGTTTTTAACGTGAAATAACACGTGCATGTTATAACGCACTCGCATTATAACATGAGAAATTTTTTAAAAAAAATCATAAATGGCCAGAAAATTGGTACCCAACTTCATGCACCCACCCACCATTTCCCAGCTACTGGAAAAGTGTCAAACCAGGAAGGCTGATGAAAATTCTTAGCAAAGTTCACACAAATAGCCTATTGGAGCTAATTATTTTAGGTCAAATTTGTTAGAAACCAAGATATGAAATGCAAACCAGAAAATAACCTTCCACAGAAGAGAAAAATAGAAAAAGCAAGAGCTTTGCAAAAAGATGTGCAAAAATATTCTTATTCAGGAATTCATAACTACATGAGATGATTTGGTTTATAAAAGAAAATATTCATAACCCTAATCTTATTTTGACCAACAAGATAGCTCAACAAGATAAGGATGAGAATAATTAACCTAGGAATTAAATATTACCTAAGTTATGCAAGTGTAATTAAATATTAATTACACTAACACCTCCCCATAAGTGCAACTTAGGGAGACTAACAAAGCATGCACCTAAAACTAAGATGAATGCAAGAAATCATGAATGGGTCCCAACAACAAGGCCTGATCAGGTACCCATGTAAAAATGCAATAATGAGGTAGAGAAGGAAAACCCAATGGGACAAAACCCCCATACAATGAGATGATTGTTGCAAACAAGCACTGGAAGAACACTATGGAGTAACACTAGAACCAAAATATGATAAGCAAGGAAATATACTTCTATCTACAAAAAACCAAAAATGGAATCATAATAATGTGACAGCAGACTTGATGCCACAGAACACTGGAAAACTCACAAACTGGAACAACCCTGTAATCTATGAAGCAACATTAGATTAGATGATGACAAGATCTAGAAACTATGTATCTCGATGTCAATGCCAAACTAAGACTAAAAGTATTCCATGGGAACAAGTACCATAAAGACTCTAGAACATTAACCATAAAAACATGACCCTCAAACTGATAAGGATCTGAACCAATGCAGATCAAGAACCATAAACTCTTAATCTAAAGTGTGAACTGATGTGAATTTGATGTGTCAAGCTAGAGCAAAAATGTGGCCAAAAGAAACTAAAAAACCAGATATCCCATGTGATTTCTTATCAAAACAAGATGAAGATGGAAGATCACAGTGCACACACACTCTAATCAGATTATTATGCAAGAAACCCCCTTGATGGAACTTTATCTCATTTCATTTATTATAATAACCCAATGATAGTAAAAGGAGAGAATGCTAATTTGTATAAATAGAAAATAAAAATATACCTTAGATCTGTGTAGAGGACTGAACCAGCTTTCCAACACCGCAAGAATGACGAAAAAAGGATCACTAAGTCAAAAGATATTCCCTTCGAAGTGAAAACAACAACATTTGAGTTCAAGGACATGCAAAATAAATTTGGAGAAAAATTGGTGAAAAACACCTGTACCACTAGATCAGTGTTAGAATTAGATTTCCAATGGTATCTCATTTATGAAAAAAAAACATCGTATGCAAAACATACACTCGATTGCTCCAAAATGGCCAATAAGGCCTACAGGTAGCCCAGGGGGATTAAAGAAAAAAAGCCCCTGGTCCTGTGTGCGACTAGGGGTTGGTAGTCTAGGGGATAGGGCAGAGACCCTGGTCATCCATGTGACTGACGAAGGTGCTGAGGGGGCTGATGGGGCTAGCGCATAGTGATTGGTCCTTAATAGGACTGTTGCTAGAGCTTATTTTGGCTAGGGGCTAGGCGCATAGTGACTGGTCCCCCATGTGACCGAGGCTTCCAGTGGTGAAGCCCTCAGGGGCTAGCGCAGCTTGTGGCAGACTGGCAGTGAAGGTCGGTGATAGTGAAGGATGGATGGTCATCCAGTGGCTTCCCAGTGGCATGGTGGCAACAACTACCTTTTGAATAGGAAGCATCAGCATGAATTCCAAAAAACCCCTTTTTTGAATTTTTTCTATTTTTTGTGCCTTAGAGTGCATGCTGAGGAGGCTGTATGGCCCCCCAAGCAAATTTTTTTTCCCTCAGAAACAACTTTCTCCAAAATTGATGAAACAAAAGGAAATCTTAGGGTTTTTGGCTGCTACGAATGTAATGGTGACCTCCATTTGTGCTCAAACTGCTCTAAAAAATTAGCTACCTCCAGAGCTTGCAAAAAATATCCTAGCTTGAAACCCTCATAGATCTAGCAAACCATGACCAAAATCTACAAAACAAAATCCAATCCTAACTTTTTCCATTGCTCTAAATCCAATGGTGAAGCCTGATCTAATCCAAAATGCCTCATAGATGAAATCAAGGAATTAAACCCTCGAGGAATCCTAAACAAACTCTGTAATGATTTTCTCAAAAAATATAAAAGGGGCTACAAATCAAGGATCTAATACCATGTTAGAAACTAAAATCTAAAATGAAAACCAAAAAATAACCTTCCACAAAAGGGAAAAACAGAAAAGCAAGAGCTATGCAAAAAGATGTGCAAAAATATTATTATTTAGGGATTCATAATTACATGAGATGATTTGCTTTATAAAACCAAAGATGCATAACCCTAATCTTATCTTGAGCGACAAGATAGCTCAACAAGATAAGGATGAAAATAATTAACCTAGGAATTAAATATTACCTAAGTAAATTTATGCAAGCGTAATTAAATATTAATTACACTAACAAAATTATGGTGTTTGTACATGAGGGTTTTCAAAAACAACAATTAGGGCAAATAAAAAATTAATTAAAAAATTTATATTTAGAAAAAAAATATAAAAAATATCTTCATCAATCTTCAAAATAATACACATCTTTCCCTAAAAGGAACTAGAAGAAACCTTTTATTTATGTCAAATTATGGTGTACATACACATGCATGCTATGGTCCTAAGAAATTGACTTTTAAGAAGTGGTTTATATACACACCTTTTAAAAATTATTTTGTATCATCAAGGTATTATTAAAAATTACATATTTGTAACCTAGACTCAAAATACTAAATTTCATATTACTAGAATTTTTAAGATGCAACGTGCAAGTGCTTCAAAATTTCAGTCCAACTATGAATTTTTTTTAACGAAACATAAGAATGCATTTCGAAAGAAAATATATAGAAGATGACCCCTTGTTTGCATAAGCAAATTAGGGTATTTTGTGTAGGAAACAACACCATATTATCACCTAACTGTATGATACTTTTGTGAAGTTCTTTTGGCATCTAAAGTAGATATATCCCTCAAACATGATATGGATTAGCATGGAAGGTAGGATACAAAAACATATATTTAAGCCATATGGAAAATATTTAAATAGGGTGGACACTTATCTAAAGATAAATTATGAAAAGGTTCAATAAGTCTAAATTATCCTCAAGCACATTAGAATAATCTAAAAATGAACAATAAAAGAATGTGTCAAACCTATACATGAATGATAAAATAAATAAGATGAATCTAACCAATGCAATGATATGCCACTCACATGAAGTTTAAACTCACTAATGAATAAGATATAATCATCAAAATACTCATAATTAGAAAGACAAAATAAATCTATATATAAGGATGCATCAATAGTATCACTAAAATTATGTAGCAACTCTTCACAAAAAGTAATAAATGTTATTATGTAATAAACATGAAGATAATAAAATGATAACAATAATACATTAGAAACTAATAAATAAACATTATAATACATGCTATTATCATGAAATATATCACTAGCTAAAATACTACCACAAGTATCCATAAAGCTAACATAAGATTTAAAAGAATGATTATCATCAAATCCTAAAATGGATAATGGAGTGGAATTTAGAATTATAGACTATCTATCAAATTTTTATTGAGTTTAGATATACATTTTAGATGGGTATAGAGTGATATAATTATACAGATCATGGAGTGAACTATAGAATTATAAACTACCTATCAACTTTTATCGAGTTTAGATATAAATTGTGATAATGGCTAAGAAGGCATGGAGGGAATTGATAGGTCATTGAAAGGTGAAAAACATGAAAAAATTAGTTGTGAGACATCTTAGATTCAAGTATTATATATACTATTAGCCATGAAAATGTATAATTAGATGCAAGGTAAGATTTATCCAAATTTTTTTGCAAGATGGTGTGTCCCTTGCTCTTCCTTGCAACACAGTGTTTGGGTTTGTGACATGGTCTAACTACCTTCTATGGATCTTAACTGACACTTGTATCAAGCATTAATAGGTTGACCTTTTGGTGCAACGGAAAGGAAAACAATTGGTATCAGAGTTGGTCATAGGTTCAAACCCCTCACTTGTGTTGGGGGGATTGTTGCAAGATGGTGTGTCCCTTTGTCTTCCTTGTAGCACAGTGCTTTGGTTTGTGACATGGTCTAACCACCTCCTATGGATCTTCACTAACACTTGTATCTGGCATTGATAGGTCAACCTTTTGGTGAAATGACAAGGCCAACAATTTTTACACATTCAAGTGGGCCTAAAAGTGCTTGGACACAAGTCATGTAAGACTTAATATGTGAGAATTCATGCAATTTCTAGGTTGATAAGATTTGAAATTCTATAATAATACTTGATATTTGAAACATGATTTAACTAAAATTGAAGGGAAATTGGATTTTAAAATCCACCAAACACTAATTATTTTATATGATAGATGTGGGTGACCAAATAAAATATGATATACTAGTACCTTGTTTTGAGGTCTAAATAATAAACACTAGGCCATGTAGTCATGATAAATGGATGTGGTATGATTTTTATGTGTGGACACAATGTGAACATGAAACTTGGATGCTTTATATATAGGACTCAAAATAATAATGAACATTAAACCCTCACTTAATCAAAATCAACTCACTAAGTTAGGTTTGCATAATACCATCAAAATCAAACCATTTAATAAGCTAATTGTGGGTGAGTGTGTATGTTGGATTTTATAGTTTTTAAGGTCCAAGAATAGGATCAAACATGATCATCTCATTGAAGAATAATTTATAGGGACCATGAGGTTTACCAAGCACTCAAAGTTGGAATTTGTGTTACCTTGAATGTGAAAACCATGTGTATACTAATCAATCCATGCTTAGAAATTTGTAGATTGGACATTAGTGGGCACATAATTATGAGGGCCAACAAGGAATATAAATATTTTGGGTCCATATACAATTAAATTTATTTAGACTTGAATCCATGTTGGATGGAATTTTGAAGGAATTTTAGTTCTAATAACAAGCATGAAATACCTTAAACTGAAATGTAAGTTTCTAAGAAAATAATATTGTATAGATATTTCAAGTTTATATTTGAATGGTGAGATTCATAAAGATAAGAATGCATATCTAAAAGATGGATACCATAGAATTCAAACATAATACCTAGATTTACATGACTCTCATGTAAACTTAAATTAAACTATTTATATACAATTATAGAATAATATCAAATCCAACATTTTGAGCATGAATTTAAATTATGAAAGGAGAGATTTGAGATGTTGATAAATTATGCATACCAATTTGATGAAGAATGTAAGGCACACAATTATGAAATACTATGGAGTATCAATCAAAGAATTCAAGCAAATGATAGTACCATGAGATAAATTTTAAGTGCTATGAACAACAAATGTGATCTTGCTAATTTGGAAATATTCAAACACACATGGCCATGCATTTAGAAACAATATATCTAGAAGGGGGGCCCTAGTTTGCTTAAGGAAATTAGGGAATTTTGTGTAAGCAACAATACCTTCATATTATCATCCAACTATATGATAGTTTTGTAAAATAGTTTTGGCATCTAAAGTAGATATATCCCTAGGAGAAGATAGATTTTCATATAAGGTAGGATGTGAATTTAGATATCTCTAAGCCATGTGGATAGTAGTTAAATAGTGTGGACACTTATCTAAAGAAAAATTGTGAGAAGGCCCAATAAGTCCACATTATCCTCAAGCACATTAAAATAATCTAAAAATAAGAAATAAAAGAATGTGTCAAATCCATACATTAATGATTGAATAAATAAGATGAATCAAACCAATGCAATCATATGCCACTCAAAATGAAGTTCAAACTCATTAATGAATAAGATATAATCATCACAATACTCATAATTAACAAGAAAACATAACTAAATATGTAAGGATGTCTTAATAGTATCATTAAAATTACATAACTCCTCACTAAGAAATAATATTATTATGTAATAAACATAAAGATAATATAATGTTGAACAATATATATGAGAATAAGTGCATAATATTTCTAGATTGCTACTGTGTATAATCTTTTTTGCATCAACCTTTCAGATCATACTCCATGATCCATCATCAAGATGCTAAGAAAGAGAATAAGAGTGAAAAAAAAAAGAAGCAGACTTGGATAGTTAAAAAGGAGAGGGGTAAGGGGAAGGAAGAGAGAGAGAGGGGGAAAATAGAAAGACAAGTACAAAACCCAACAAGAGACTAATTAAAAATAATGAAATAAAATTAAAACCCAACAACTAAGATAAATAAATTCAACTAAAAATAGAACCAAATAAGAAAGACAAAAATACCAAGACAAGCTTTCAATGATAAGAAAAAAAAACATAAAAAACATCGACTATCTAAGTAAATAAAAATCCACCAAATAATAATATCAAAAAGGTAAAGAAAACCAATAGAAAGAAGGAAAAAAAGAAAATGAAAAGCCAACAATAAAAATAAAAGAAACTAACATAAGAAAATGGAAAAATATAAACAAAACATAAAGAAATAAAAATAAACTCTACTAAATGGAAAAAATGAAAAAATAAAGAAGGAAAAAATGAAAATGAACAAACAAATCAATTAAAATCAAGGAAACTAAATTTTTTTTTAAAAAAAAAAATTACAATTAAAATAAAGAAATCTAAAGGAGGAGACAAGAAATAGACAAGAAATTTGACTTGGATTGATACTCAATAGTATTTCAATTGTCCTTTCCTTTAGCTTTGTTTTCCCTTTCATTCTTTTTTTCTGGGTTTCTCTCCCCCCTCTATCTTGGCTCTGTATTCCTCTTTGTCTTCTTTTTGTCTTCGTCTTTTTAATTAGGTTTATTTAATTGACTTCATTTTGGTTGATTTTCTTTGTTTTTTTCTTATTTTTAAGTTCTTTCCTTTTCTCTTTTTATTCTTTATTCTTTAGTTTAATATTTGATTAAACTAAAGAATAAAGATTTATTTATTATTTAGCTTAATCTTTAGATTTTTAATTTTTTTATCTTTGTGTTTTTCTTGTTTTTAAATTCTTTCTTTTTCTCCTTTTCTCTTTTTAATCTTTTTTCTTTTTCTTTTTCTTTCTCTTTTTCTCTGTTTTTCTTTCTAATTTGGAGATCAAACTAAAGAATAAAGATTTACTTATTCTTTAGTTTAATCTTTGGTTCTTTATCTTGGTTTCTTTTCCTTTTAAGTTTTTTTTTTTTTCTTTTTTAATATTTATTCTTTAGTTTGACATTAGGTCAAACTAAAGAATACAAATTTATTTATTTCTTTAGTTTAATCTTAAAAAAAAAAAAAATCTTTGTGATTTCTTATTTTTAATTTCTTCCCTTTTCTCTTTTTCAATCTTCCATAAGGCATAGTACTATTGTAATGAGTTTAACTAGTTATTAATAATTTAATTTTCAAGCAATCAAAAACAATATTTAGAAAAAAAAAAATTAAATTAAATTTTGTAAAGTTAACTTGCAAAATATTTAACTTTACAAATTATAAAAATTATTTTTTGTGCATATGATTGGTTAAAAAATTTGTGTGTTGTGGGCAGATTTGTAGGGATAGCAATATAAATATTTTTTTAAAGATTGATTTTTTAGTTTTTGCTTTAGAAAATCATTTCATTAAATCTTTATAAGATATTTTGACATGATTTTTTGTATGTATGTAATTGTTTTTTTTTATCAAAAAAATCTTACAAAAATCAATTAAATATTTTATAGAGATGTGGATTCACACTATTAAAATAATAATAATAATAATAATAATAATAATAATAATAATAATAATAATAATAATAATAATAAATTATTCTTTCCATTGAACTAATATCTTTGTTATTTATGTTTTTAATATTTTATTGTATAATTTTATTATTATATGTTCTCCTTCTTCTTTTCATTAATATTTTTTTTCGTATGCAGTAATATATTAAATTATATTATATATTTATATTAATCTCTATTATAGGTTATATATTATAGATTATATTAATATTTTTATTTCAACCATCTATTTTTTGATATTAATTGAATCGTTTATTTAGTTTTCCAATTTATATTTTATATAGAATCCATCTTTATAATTCTCTTAGAATTATTTATTCATTGTTTGAAATATTTAATATTTTTTATCCATTTATTTATGTTATATCATATTACTATATTATTTATTTTTCTATTATTTTTTCATCATTTTTAGTCTATTTTTACTTTTACTTCATCTTCCAATCTCCTCCCTCTCTACCCTCTCCCACAAATTAACTCTTGTTAAAGTCATTTCTTCAATCATATTATTCATTATCTTCTTCTTATGATGAATCATTGAATGTGGTTTGAAATGTGGATTCAAAATAGTATACAAATTTTAATCTAGAAGTGTTTACTTTATCATTCATGAAATTTAGAAAAATCATTCTATTTATAATCATTGGTTTGTTAATATTTAACAATTAGTGATTTGAATAAGGAGATTTAGTTGCACTTGTGTCTACTATGAATAAAATATAACACTAACAATACATTCTAAACCATTATCCTAATTTTAATCTATCTCTAACCCTAACTATGGTCGTAACACTATCCATAATTATAAACCTAACCCTAGCCCTAACAATAAATTCTAAACCTATGTAAGTAACAATATTAAAACACTATATTTAACAAAACTTACATTTATTCTTATTCACATTAATAAAATTTACATTTAATTTTTATTAAATCTAAAAAACAATAATTACAATACTATAAAGGCAAGTACTAGCTACTACATGACACTTGTTCTTTATTCTTTTTTTTTGTTTTTTATTATTTATTCTTTACTTTGATTTTATGTTGTTTCTTATATTTGTATTTTTCTATTGTTTTAAAAAAAAATTAATCTTTATTCATTTTCTTATTTTTAATTTCTTTCTTTTTCTCTTTTAGAATCTTTATTCTTTTTTTATGTTATTTCTTTTTGTTTTCTGTGTGTTATATTTTTCTTTGTTAATATTTTAATTATATAATATTTGTATCTTTTATAATATTTTCTTATATAATTTATAATATTGGTTCCACTTTTGTCTATTTCTTGTCTCCTTTAGATTTCTTTATTTTAATTGTATTTCTTTTCTTTTTTTTAATATTTTTTAGTTTCCTTGATTTTAATTGTTTTGTTTGTTATTTTTTGTATTTTCCTTCTTTATTTTTTCATTTTTTCCATTTAATAGAGTTTATTTGTATTTCTTTATGTTTTGTTTATAAATTTTTCCATTTTCTTATGTTAGTTTCTATTATTTTGATTGTTGGCTTTTTTAGTTTCTTTTTTCCTTCTTTATATTGGTTTTCTTTATTGTTTGTTCATTTTTTGTCATATTATTATTTGGTGGATTTTTATTTACTCTTGGTTTGTTTTATTTTTTATTTTTTATTTTATATGTAGCCTTGGTATGTATTATTGTCTATTATTTTATATTCTTTTTACCTTGATTTCTAGCATTATGTTATTTTTCTTATCATTTAAAGCTTGTCTTGGTATTTTTTCCTTCCTTATTTGGTTTTATTTTTATTTGAATTTCTTTATCTTAGTTGTTGGGTTTTAATTTTATTTTATTATTTTTAATTAGTCTCTCATTGGGTTGTTTACTTGTCTTTCTCTTTTCCCTCTCTCTCTCTTCCTTCCCCTTACCCCTCTCCTTTTTAACTATCCAAGTCTGCTTCTATTTTTTTTCACTCTTATTCTCTTACTTACCATCCTGATGATGGATCATGGAGTATGATCCGAAACGTTGATGCAAAAAAGATTATACACAGTTGCAATCCAAAAATATTATACACTTATTAATTATGAACTATGGAAACTTCATACAATTAATATATGAGAAACTAATAAATAAACATTATAATACATTTTTGATCATGAAATATATGACTAGATAAAATATTACCACAAGTATCAATAGAACTAACATAAGATGTACAAGAATGATTATCATCAAATCATCATGAATAGCTAGTGTCAAACAGACCACATCACATCCCCTATCATTTATAAATGTAATAAAAGGAATATCAACATCATAAACTTTCATCGACCAAAACATCATGTACTTGTTATAGAAGCGGAAACATAAACCCAAAAGATTAAAGTATTGTAGTATAAATTAGTTGCAAAGAAATAATATAGAGAATTAAATAAAAAATTGAACAACACATAAGAAGCTGATTTACATGGTTAAACCTTGACAAAACATCAAGGAAACATATACGGGGCAAGGTATTGGTAATTTTATTGCTTGACGAAAACAATTACAATCTTCACAATTGCTGCTATCATAATTGCTCTTACAATTTTACAAATCTCAACAATTGCTCTTGCAATTTACAATAACATCAAAGTTACAATCACTCTTGCAATCTAGAATTCAAAAACTGCTCTGACAATCTGCAATGTTCAACTCTTATTTGCAACCAGAATATATATACTATCTTCAAAATAACAATCATCACTTAACAAAGAAAAAACTTGTTTTATTCCTTTAAAGAAATTAAATTTTTTTTTTTCAAAGATAAAACTGTTTTCCTTCTAAAAAATTGAGATATGATTTGTGTTTTTTTTTCTTGTTTTTTCTTTGTTTGATTGTTGTCACAATCCAACAGTACTTTCGTTTGGTCAAGTTAGTCCAGTCGAAAATGGAGAGTCGTGGGGACAATTCTTTTTTTCTGACAAGTTATTTTCATGATAGCTTCTCATTTATTCGCTTACCATCCTAATGATGGATCATGGAGTATGATCTGAAACGTTGATGCAAAAAAGATTATAAACAGTTGCAATCCAAAAATATTATGTACTTATTAATTATGAACTGTGGAAATTTCATACAATTAATATATGAGAAACTAATAAATAAACATTATAATACATTCTTTGATCATGAAATATATGACTAGATAAAATATTACCACAAGTATCAATAGAACCTTCATTCATGTAATGGAGAGATTGTTATTGAAGCTCAAAATTCCTTGATTGAAGCTATACCTCAAGTGATTGGTCAAAATAAAAATTCTTTAATCACTGCTATTCCTTCCAAAGCTGAAATAAGGAAAGTTGTCTTCTCTTTTGATGGTAATAAAGCTCTTGGACCTGATGGTTTTCCTTTATTCTTCTTCCAAGCGTTTTGGGAAATTGTTGAGCCAGATGTGGTGAACGCTGTCAAGGAATTCTTTGGATCAAGACGTTGTTAAAAGAACTGAATGCTATTTTTGTGGTCCTTATTCCTAAAAAACCTGGGGCTTCAGAGTTTCAAGCTTTTCAGCCAATAAGCCTATGTAATTCTATTTACAAAATTATTTCAAAGGTGTTGAGTTCAAGAATGCTTTTTGTGCTTCCCCAAATTATTGCTCAACAGTAGAATGGTTTTGTGCTAGGTAGGTATATTATGGATTCTATTGTTACTGTTCATGAGAACTTACATTCATTAATGGCTTCAAAAACTAAAGTGTTTATTCTTAAACTAGACATTTCCAAAGCCTATGATCAGGTTGATTGAGATTTCTTGTTTAAAATTTTGGACAAGTTTGGTTTTAATAATAGAGTCATTCAACTGGTGAACCAGCTTGTTTTGACAGTTTCTTCTGCTATCATTGTGAATGGATCACCATCAAGGTTTTTTCAGACATCCAGAGGCCTTAGACAGGGAGATCCTATTTCTCCTATTTTGTTTACTATCTTGGCTGAGAGTTTACGGAGAAATATTAAAAAGCTTATTGATCAAAGATCCCTAGTTGGCCTAAAACCTTCCTCTTCTCCTCTCATCTGTTCCCATCAACAATTTGTTGATGACACCATCCTTATGGGAAGATCTACTGTGACTGAAGCTAAGACATTTAAATTTTTTTTGAATCTTTATGAATCTGCCTTTGGAAAAGTTGTCAACAAGGACAAGAGTTCCATTTTTTTCCTCAATACTCCAGAGTATAGACAAATCAAACTTGCTCGTATCCTCGGATGTCATGTTGAGTCTCTTCCGTCAACCTATCTTGGCTTACCTCTTTGTTCTAAACCTTTGGAATCGTTCTGGATTTCTTTGGTTGAAAAATTCAATAAGAATCTTTCGGGTTGGAAAGGAGTTCTTCTTATTCAAGCAGGAAAAGTCTAGCTTCTTAAGGCTTCTCTACAAAATCTTCCTACTTATGCTCTCAGTATATTTAAAATCCTTGCTAAATATGCGAAGGCCATTGAAAAAATTCAGAAAAGGTTTCTATGGTCCGGAGTGGAGGACAAGAAGAGAATGCCACTTGTTGGATGGGATCTGGTCTGTAAACCCAAATCAAGGGGGGGACTGGGTTTAAGGAAGATTAAAGTGTTGAACATGTCCCTTCTTGCTAAACAGCTGTGGAGAACTCTTACTTTAAATGGAGAATGGCATGATACCTTAAAGGCTAAATATTTTAATAATTATGAGTCTTTAAATGAAATTATAAACTATTCTTCTTTACCTTGTGGGTCAGTCTGTTGGAATGATATGGGTAAAGGAAGAAAGCTTTTGGAAATGGGAATTGGATGGGTGATTGGAAATGGAAATTTAGTCAGGTTTTGGGAAGATAGGTGGCTTTTTAAAGATCCTTTAATCAGAATAGAAAAAATTAGTAAATGGATGAATGATTGTAAAAAGGAATTTGGAGTCTTAGTTAAAGATTATTGGAGGAATAGAGATTGGGTTGATTTGAAGACCATTAGTCTGGATCTTGGCCCTATTCAATCGGCTTTCAGAGCCCTTAGACCAGCTCAACACCATATGGAGGATACTGCTGTCTGGTTAGACAATCCGTCTGGTATTTTTTCAGTTGCCTCTACCACTTCTATGTTGGTTTGTATGAAGGAGCCTCCTCCCTTCTGGGCTAAGGCCTGGATTAATCACTTGATTCTGAAAATCAATATTTTCTACTAGATTATGCTATAGAATAAGATTCTCACCTTGGACAATCTTAGAAAAAGAGGAATTCAATTATCAAATAGGTGTTATATGTGTAGGAATGAAGTCGAGACTGTTAATCACCTTTTCCTTCATTGTCCTTTTGTGTCGAATGTTTGGGATAAATTACTGGGGCTTCTTGATCTGGTGTGGGTTTTTCCTGCTTCTGTCGAAGATTTTTTCATTCAATGGAAAGCTCCTTCCAAAAATCCTTTTGTGAGAAAGCTATGGTCTTTTATTCTTCCTTTTGTGTCTTGGAATATTTGGAAGGAAAGGAACAATAGAGTGTTTAGGGATAAAGAAATGTCGGAAGGGGACTTGTTTGCTAAAATTGTTAGGGCTATAAAGGAAATTTTTTCCTTAATTCCTGGAAAAATGTTCGAGAAAAATCTTTCTGGTCTCCTTTTGATATTGCTATGGCTGAAAAATGGAATTCTAAATTAGTTGGATCAAATATAATCAAACCTGGAGTGAGTGGGAGAGATAATGATTTTTGGTCTATGCTGCCTTTGGGCTGGGTGAAAGCCAATTTTGATGGTGCAGCTAAAGGTAACCTTGGGAAAGCTGGTAGTGGGTGTGTGTTAAGGGACAACATGGGGGCTTTTATTATGGCTTTTGCAGTGGACATTGGAATTCAAACTAATCATGTCGCGGAAGTAGTTGGGGCTTTTCATGCGGTCAGCCTAGCCCTCAAGATCAACACGAAACATCTTTGGCTGGAGGGCGATTCTTTGAATATTATAAATTATATTCTTGGGCTTACCCCCCCTCGTGGACCATCAAAAAATGGATCGAAGACACGAGAACTTTATTAAGCAAATTTGATAAAGTGAAAGTTTCCCACGCCTATAGAGAAGCCAATAGGGTGGCAGATTTCTTCGCTAATGAAGGGGTTAGAAAGGGTGGGGAAAACACGTGGAGGAAGAATGTCTACATTCATCCTGAAGTGAAAGCGCTAATTTATTATGATTTAGTGCATGGAAGAGAAGGCAATCTTAGTCATAATGAAACAGATAAAGATCTGGTACATCGATTTCATTAGATTTGATGGGACCGACGTCATTTTCTTTTTTAAGAAGGGTCCGTGGCACGCTTTCTGGGTGTTCGACAAAAAATACCTAAACAGGACCCAGGGCAACTGTTCAATGTTTATTGATAGTGAGCTGATTATGGGTGGAGAAAGAAAATGGGCGGAGCCGAGCAATTTCCAGGAGCACAGAAAGAATGCTAAAGCATGGGAAAGAATTGAAAAGGGGGGTTTAGTCCCATATATGGAAAAGCTTCATGGTATGGATGAGGGGATTCTGAACTATTTTGTTAAAAAATGGAAAAATGGAGAGATCGTGTTGTTTGGCAGGAATGTTAAGCTGAGTGAGGATTTAATACGGGAGATAACTGGTCTTTCAACTGAGGGTGTCAAATTCTACCGGGACTGACGATTCTCTGATGAAGTGGTCATTAAATTTCCCAAAAAAGATAAGGAGAAAGCGAAGATGGTGAAGGTTGCTAATAGCTACTTTGATGTGGAGTCCATCAAATCTATTTGGAGAAAAGTTTCAAGAGTTGTAATGGAATATATCATGGTTGACGGGCGCTTTACCAGAGTCTATGGTTACCACTTTGCCATTCTGAACCATTTCCGGCATAAGGTTCGTATATCTCTGCATTTTTACTTATTTTCTTCTCTGAAGAACTGCCTCGATGATGTGGAAAGAAACCCTAGGAGGAATGCTATTATTCACCCTAGTCTTGTTAGGCTCATTTTTGAGCATTTTCAAAATTTACCTATTTTGCCTAAAATTGTTGATATTGAAGAGTTGGATGATGAGGAGACAGAAAGTAGTAGGGATATCGAACTCCGGGCCCCACCAGCTTGTGTTCTTGTTGGCCCTGATACCACTGCTCCCCAGTCCTTGTCTTGTCAGAAAACCCTTAAAGGCTCTGCCCCGCTATCTTGTCCTAAACAACAACCTCTGCATGAGTGCCCTAGTTCGGGTTTTATCACCCCGCCTTGTCTTAATCCCCAGCCATCTCCTGGTTGCCCTACTCCTGGTTTGTCCCCAGGTGTGAAAGGTAACCCTGTTATGAAACTCATTTCGTATTCAGGGAATTCTATGGAAATCCTCTCTGACAAGCCCATGGTCAGTAAGGAGTCGGCCCCTAGTGCTCCTGCTTCTGGTAATTTTGGGAATGATCATTTTGAGTCCCCTATTCAGGATGAAATTAATTCTGCCTTGAATAAGCTTAAGCCTGAGGATTTGGTTAGTATAGCAGAAAAAAGTACGGATGGCCTTTTTACCGTTCTCAAATGGACCCAGAAAGAAGTCTATAAATTGAAAGGTCATGTTAATGATCTAGCAACAAGGTCATGGATTTGGAGCAGAAAATTAGTTGGAATAGTGGAGATAATGATGAACAAGAAACTACTTTACCGAGGAAAAGACAGCAGTTACAGGAGGATAGATTGGCTAGCATCGAGTGCAGCATGTCCAAGATTGAACAAAACATTAGGGCTACTGTTGCTAACAATCATGAAATTGCAAGGCATAACACCATCATCATCAATGCGATGGTGGAAAAGCTTGAAAAAAATCAAAAGGGATCGCTGGTTGTGGATTTGGATGTGGACATGGGAGGCAGCAGATCGGCTGGTGAAGGGATTTCGACTCGTACCAGGGCTAACATCAAGAGGAAGACCCCGACTTCATCTCATACGGTCCAAATTCTCAAGTAGGGGTTACAAGACATGCAGAATGTTGAAAAGGAAGCCGAGGATTTACTTAACACCTTGGAGTAATGTGATGTTATGTTTGCTGGTTTTTTGGGTGGTCCTTTTTTAGGGCCCTATTGTCTTTTGTTGCTGTCTTTTCCTTCTTTGGGACAGCTGTCCGGTTGTTTGTACTTTCTCTATTTATCTCTTTTTGTTTAAACTCTATGGTTTTAGGTCCCTGTAAAACCTATTTTTTCCTTTTCAAAAATATAAGATGCACAAGAATGATTATCATGAAATCATCATGAATAGCTAGTGTCAAATAGACCACATTACAATCCCTATTATTTATAAATGTAATAAAAGGAATATCAACATCATAAACTTTCATCGACCAAGACATCATGTACTTGTGATGGAAGCGGAAGCATAAATCCAAAAGATTAAAATATTGCAGTACAAATTAGTTGCAAAGAAATAATATAGAGAATCAAATGAAAAATTGAACAACACGTAAGAAGCTGATTTACATGGTTAAACCTTGACAAAGCATCAAGGAAAATTATACGGGGCAAGGTATCAGTGATTTTATTGTCTGACAAAAATAATTACAATCTTCACAGCTGCTGCTATTATAATTGCTCTTACAATTTTACAAATCTCAACAATTGCTCTTGCAATTTACAATAACATCAAACTTACAATCACTCTTGCAATCTACAATTCAAAAACTGCTCTTACAATCTGCAATGCTCAACTCTTACTTTGCAACCAAAATATATATAATATCTTCAAAATAACAATCATCACTGAATATAGAAAAAACTTGTTTTGTTCCTTTAAAGAAATTAAAATTTTCCTTTTCAAAAATAAAACTGTTTTCCTTCTAAAAAAAACTGAGATATTATTTTTTTTATTTTATTTTTCTTTGTTTTATTGTTGTCACAATCCAACAGTACTTTCGTTCAGCTTCTCGTTTATTCGCTCCCCTTGTTTTAAGATCGAGAGAGCAGAGGCAACGTTGTACATTCTTAGTGTTACTCTCTGCAATGGGAAACTGCTTCGGTAAGCCCAACGCGTTGGTCAAGAATTTTCCAGCGATCTTTCCAGATGCGAAGGGTCTCTATAATTCTGAAGAAGGCAGTGATATTAACTTTAAGCGAATGCAGACATATGATAGTCATATTTCTTCAAGTTTAGATTTCAATGGCAGCACTTGTTCTTCAGACATACATTTGTCTGCCCCGTGGCCTTCTCCTGTAAATTATAGTAAGATCGGCCACGATTCTGTGGTTATGAAAGCTGTGATTCCAGAACAAGTAAGTATAGGAGGATCAATAAATCAGCGGTCGTACAAGTTCGTACGTTCGCAAGAGAAATCATTTGTTGATGATGATAATCCTCCAATAGAGCTGATTGAGAAAGCTGCGATTCCAGAACAAGTAAGTATGGGAGGATCGGTAAGTCAGCGATCATGCAAGCTTGTTCATCTGTTACAGAAATCATTTGTTGATAATGATAATCCTCCCACGGAGCTCAATCCCATTGTGTTGTTTCCACTTAGAAAGTCCAGTGGCAAAACTAGCATTACGAGATTAACTCATAAATGCAAGGAAGATCCTGTGCATTCAAACGCAGAAAGCCCTCGTAGCAAATTTGTTGGACTGAATCTTGTGAAAATTCTGAGCTCTGTTACAAGAAGCAGAAGCAGAAGCACTAGCAATTCCGATACACTAGCTGGAGATGAGAATTCAGGAGGTCGTATTCCACAGGAGTCGCCCAATTTGTCAACAGTTTTAAGTCACACCAATATTGAAAAAAACAAATGCAGTGGAAGGGTCGAGGAAGCTGATGAAACCGTAGCCAAATTTAAAGACTGTCAGTCCCCCTCATCAGGTAATTTATGTTGTTTCAAAGATTTTTTTGTGTATTTTATTTGTATAATGTTTTAGATTATATTAAGATTTATTATCAATGTAATCAGGAAAATATGATAGATTAAAAATATAGCTTTAATGAAAAAATTAGGTTTCATTACAGGATCTTTAAAACATGTGAGGTACAAATTATGTGCAGGCCTGCGCAGACCGTACAGTCTAGAAGTCGAAGATAAGGTGGCCTTCGGCTCCCCTTTCTCGGTTGAGTACAATGATTTATGCGAGAAAAGAAGAGAATGCTCATCATTTGATGAATTCAGTGACTGCAGTTCTGATCTCTTCGATTTAGATTTTCGAAAGCTCGAGATCGTTTGTGAGATGTTCTGGTGTTTGTTTGATTACTTCACGTGGATCTTTGTATTGTGTTTTTCTCTACTCGTTAAAATGTTTGTTCATTCAGGATTTAATGATTGTCCAATTTGTAGATTAGAATTTATTTTAAAGTAGTTATGTAGTCATGTAAATAATTTATTATCTGTAAACGGTTCTCCCGTGTCTGCTTTTCTTGAATGGAAATACAGAAGAATGGTTGTCCGGTTCGTCTACCTGGCTCGATCCAGGATTTTCCTGCTCTCCAATCGGCTGGCTCACCTGCTGGGTCTGGCACTTTGGGTGATGGCTTGTAGGGAAAGCTTCGCCTTCTTCCAAAATCGTGTGTTTGGGTTCCGAGACTGTCGATGTGCTCCTCCCTTCCCGTATTGGTGGTTTTTCTCCTGGTTCTGCAGCCTTATCCTTTGGCAGATCTTATTGTGACACAGTTTCTGGCTATCCTTCTACGGGCTTGGCTTTGGATGGTTGTGGGCAACCCACTCTTTTGCCGATGTAGCGGCCGCATCTGATGCGAATGCTACAGAGAGTCAGGATCGTCTTCTGCATTAAAAACTTTGGCCCATTCCTTGTGAACCATCTTCTCTGGTGGCCTTCTTGGGAAAGGATGCAATCGAAGATGAGTATTATGCTTGTGGAGGTTTGATTTGCCGTTTCAATCGCCTTTTGGCCAAGCTTCCTTAAAGATCCATGCCTGTTCTCTAAAATCTAAGGCATGGATCTTTAAGGAAGCTTGGCCGAAAGGCAATACACAAATTTGATGCTATACATACCCTTCAATTTTTAACTTCAAATCAGATAAAGACGATAATAAGAAAAGACGATCTAGAGAGAGTTTTGACAGAATATCATTCAAGCTGGACCACGTCTCGAAAAGAGTGGACATACATAAGTGGATTATGATATGAATTATGATATGATGAGTAAGCATGCATATCTAGAGTAGAATCTATCCATTGGTTAAGTAATTCTGAGTAGGGTGAATCGGTCCATCAAAATTACTTAAGGGCTGAACTTAGTCCAATCAATATTTTTAAGAGTTTGAATCATAGTAGATGACATAATAAAAAAAACATATCATCCTCACTAATTAATTAACAACCCTTCAATAACATATACTATTTAAAACTTTCTAACAAAACTTTGAGCTATTAATTTATAAGTTTCTAGATTAGTTATTAAATGGAGAACATACAAATTTAAAGATCCGTGTTGACAAATTAGCAAACCAAAATAAATACATAAAACAAAGCTATGTACAGCCTATTGATAAACATATTTGTCACTATGATAATATTTCTAAGAATGACCTATTTGCCTGAAAAGTGCTAGATAAAGCAAAGGGATTCATCATCATGCCTTCTCCTTTCATTAAACAAATGAGTCCCAATGCCTCCTCGACACACCTATCCTGAGCATATGCACCAATCATGCAACTCCATGATACCTCATTCATTTAAAGTATTATGTCAAACATGTGTGTTTTGTGCATGCTTCCACATTTTGCATACATATCTACTGAAACACTATCAACCATAACATCTGACTAAAATCCTCCTACACTAGATGAGAGAGTGCTAGCAGAGGTTGGTATTTTGACATTACACTTGCCATTTGTATTTTCTTGATAGTTTCTAAAGATTCTCCAACAAAACCATTATGGTGGGCATCATGGAAACATTCCATTCCATTCAATTTCATTTCTCTAAAATATTATCTTTCACAATAGGCTATGGGTGAAGGGATAGTTGCTAAAGGTTGTGAAATTCAGCCTTACACAACCATTTACATTTGTCGAAGAGCTTCAAAAGCCTTTTCAACAAGTCTATTTTTTTCATATCTTGTGAGCATGGTGTTCAAGGTGACAACATTTCTCTACAACAAACAAACCTCACCTATTCTTATGCATTTTGCACACTTCCTACTAGTGCATCATTCTTTGATGGATGTCCATACCCTGTTTCAATGCTCCCATTTTGGAGCAGGTGAAAGGAAGATATTGGCATTTGTTCAATACAACTACCGCTTGCATTGCTCAAGAGTTTTTGAAGCCCTATCGAAGGATCCATTTCCTACCAGCCTTAGAGATAGTCCCAACATCTGTTGAATTTCTCAAACTAGCCTATTTGGAAAAGCTTGGAAAACCATCCAAAACTAGGGTGGACACCCCTTTAGGTGAAGTCAACAACACCACTAGGTCGAGAATAGGAGGGGCCACACAACGAATAACCAAGAAAAGGGAAGATGTCATGAGGGCAAGAATCTCCACCTGTGCATCCACCAAAAAACAATCTATGATCAACAGAGGGGAGGTCAACCCCCTGGGCTTCCCCTAGCAAGGGATCAGAGACTAGTAGAGGGGAGTCAATAGGGATACCTCGATCAAAAGTTATCAAGTGGGAGAAAAGTAGAGAGAGGGGATCCTAAATGGGAAGGGAAGACTCCAATGGCATAGGCACCATGGAGAGGGAGAGAGTAGGTAAAAATGGGAGGCTGACCTCTCCACTCAAAATAGCAATTGGAGAGGTTAACCCAAGGCCATTAGGTGAGACCAAAACAATCGTCAATTTGGGAGGAAAAGGTAAAAAACACCCTCATTTAAGCCAGAGGGACCATGGGGCCACCATCTTACCTTTTTCCAAAGGGGTAGAAACCTTAGGAACACTTTTAGGATAGGCATTGGAAAGATGGCCAATAGAAGAACAAAGGTTACAAAAGAGAGCAATTTTTTCATATTCAAAGGCTTGAGACCACTTACCAAGACTAGACTCTAGAATGACCAAGGTTGGTAGAGATTTGTTCAGTTCAATGTTGACACAAAAAATGAGCACACACCAACCTGGACCATTCCTTTGTAACATAGTCCAGTGAGAGAAAGTTGCCAAAATAATTGGCTACACCAGCAATAATCTTCTTGTCCCAAAACTCTAGGGGATTCCTTGAAGCTGAATCTAGGTAGGAAGTGCAGCCGCTAAGTGAGCAGAAGGATCAAAACTCAAGTGCCACTTGCATAAAAGAAAGACTCTACTTGGTAAAAAACCAAGGACCCCTAGTCAAGTCTACCAAATAGTCCTCTTGAAGAGTGAAGTTGAAGAAGAAAAGGCCCTTTGAGAAAGTAGAACTAAAAAAGGAACCTTTGATAGGACACTATGACGAAGCCCATTTCTTAACATATTCAATGTTAGGATGCCTTCCCACAAATCTATCGATAAGAGAGTTTTCCATTTTAGCCAAAGAATGATCAATGGAAGGATCTAAAATTTTGATGGTGGTACTCTCCTCAGAATGCAAAATTTGGACCCCATTACCAACAAATAATGCCTTTTTAGTGCCCACGAAAAGAAATTTCTAGTTTGGCAATGAGATTTCCAATTTGGAAATGAAGGTACCTTTTGAGAAACAAGGAAAAGGAAGGGACAGGTGGTGACCCACAAGGTCCATGACTACCATTGGAAGGCACATCCTGCTTGATAGAACTATTAGAACCACCAAAACATCTCACACTAGAGGACACAAACCAGGAGATTCCCGCCCAACACCATTATCCTGTGCTCCACTCATTTCAAAATTAAATTACCATAAGGTTAAAGTTGATAATACATTTCAAATGGGTATTGGGTGATATAATTATAGGTCTCACAAAGTGAATTTTAGAATTGCAAACTACCTATCAAATTTGTATTGAGTTTAGATACACATTGTGATAGTGGCTAGAAGAAGACATGGAGGGAATTGATAGGTCATTAAAAGGTGATAAACATGAAAACATTATTTGTGAGACATACTAGATTCAACTATTATACAATTAGTCATGAAAAAAGTGTATAACTAGATATAAGGTAAGATTTAACCAATTTTTAGTCATGCAACTGGGCCTAAAAGTGCTTGGACACATGTCATGTAAGACTTAAGATGTGAGAACTCATGCATATTTTTTTTTATAATAATTGAAGTCCATAATATTACTTGATATTTGAAACATGATTTAACTAAATTGAGTGAAATTTGGAGTATAAAATCCACCAAAGCTGATCAATTTATATGATAGATGTGCGGTGACCAAATAGTATATGATATACTAGTACCCAAGTTTGAGGTTTAAATAATAAACACTGGAGCTTATAGTCATGATATATGGATGTAGTATGATGGTGATATGTGGATATAATATGGACTTGAAACTTGGATGCTTGATATATAAGACTCAAAATAATACTGTACATGTGTGCCATAGAAAAATGGTCCCTTGACATTTTCATGGCCTTTTGGGTCTTGTTTCATGGTGTTGGAACTATGTTTCTTTGATTTTATGTTGTAGCATAGCTTGAACATGCTTATTTAGGTATTAAAATTCAAAGAACGATGTCTTATGAAGGTGTTGTGAAGTGTTGTAAGACATTTCTACATTCTTCTAGACTCTATTAATTACAATTCACCTAAAAATCATCTTTGTACACATCAACAAGCCCTATTTTGAAGTGTTGTAAAGTCTTGTAACAAACTTTCACACTCTTCTAGGAATATTTTCACTATTTACACCTTTCTCATGCTTTATTTTATCTCTTCATGCCCTCATAAGTTGTAATTAAGCGTATTTTTGCATATCATCCTGACAAACAACATTAAATACAACATTTTTTCCTAACACATGTTTTTAGGTCCTAGGTGGGACCCATTCACCACCCCCTTGGCCCCAAATTCAAAATATTTTAAATTTTCTTCTCAGGATTTTATTCAAAAACACTTGATGCTGCCCTATGATGAGGTATGAACAAATACTAAGGCACAAGAATTGTATAAATATGTTATTTTCACCTCATTTTACATCTCCAACACATCTCCTCATTCATTCAAGCATTCCATCTGACATCTTAAGCATCCAAGCATTTTATATCATCTTTTCAAGCACTATTCAAGCACTTTGAAGCTGCCATTGACATTACTTCATATTAGCATTATCAAGAGTTAGTTAAGTTGATAGCACTTTCATGTTATTAGTTTATCTTTCCTTTAAATTTCATTATCTTTTCAAGGGTTTAATTACCAAAAGTGGGGTTTGACTAAGGAAAACCCCTATTCACTAACCCCTAATCATTTTTCCCTATTGCATGTTTGTTTACAACTCTTTGTATGTAGATTTGATAAGTTATTAGGTTTTGAAGATTGATTTTGAAGTCAACTAGGGGCTTCAAGTCAACATTAGTCAATTTTAAGCTTGGAGAGAGTTATTTGTCCATTTTTTGCAGAACTGACTTCTGCAACCCGACAAGCAGACTTTTCTAGATTTGGTGTTGCAGAGTTGTCTCTTGATTTTTTAGAAATTTGGGAGAGGAGTGATTCTCCACCAGTGGCGAATGAGTCCCACCTTAGGACTGAAAATATAAAAAAAATTAGATTTTGGCTCCTGATAGACACAAACTAGCTCCCAACACTTTTTCACTAATAGGAGGACTAATTCGCCACCTTGGGCAAATGAGTAATTTCCATCAGCATTTAGAACACTCCAGATTGATCATAGTTCATCTAGGTCAACGTAGATTCATCCCTGTACTTTCTGTTTTGCATATTTTCGCATATTTTCATTTATTTTCTTCATTGTTTGCATATCAAAATGTGTTTTCAAACATAGTTATAATTGCACTTTTACATTCATTTTCATTCATCTAGAATAGTCAATTTCATTTAGTTAAGTTCATTTACATTAAACAACATTTTACACATCCTAATTTGAGTAATACATTAGCAATTTTGGCCCAATCTCTCCCCTTTTAGGTGAAAAACCCTAGAAGTGCAAGAGTAGCATTAGGGACCCAAAAATCTATGTTTCATTTTGGTGAACCCAAATTTTGAACACTTTTATTTTTTTATTTCATTCACATCTTGCATCTTAGTTTCCATTTGCATTAGCATTCAATTAGGACGTGGATTTGTTATTGCATTTTAAGACTTTTTATTTTGCATTAGTTTAAACTTCATTTAGACTTCATTTTTGCATCACATCTCATAGAAAAATGTAAAAATATGCATTCTACATCTATACTTTCATTCTATAGAAGCATTTAAATCATCCTTAAATTTATGAAAACACTAAAAACATGCATATTGGGACTCATTCGCCACCCAGGGTGAATCAGTCCCTCTGCACTTTTGCAACAACATTTATGTAATTATTTTGGAATTTTTCTGCCTTATAGTTTCTTTTTCTTTCATTTTGCTTTCATTTATAGATTCTCTATTTTTCATCATTTATTGCATCTTAGTTTATTTGCATCATGGAATTTTCTTTCAATAATTTTTGGAATTCCTTGAAATCATTGGTAGACATGTCCAATTATGCCTTTGGCTATGACCCTAATGACCTTGAACAACCTCATGCTCCTTTAACTCCTCATGATTTTCCTCCTCATGATGTAGACATCATTGGAGAAGATGATGTTATCATGAACAAGTTCTACAATGACTTCCTTGATAACTTAGAAGCCAATGCAACCTTTTATCCCTTCGTGAAGTCACAAGATCTTCCTCCTATTGCACCTCCTGATCATTTTTCCTATTTACATCCTGAAATCAATGATGGACCCATGGTTCCTCCCTCAAGAGGATCTATTTCCTTTAACCCAACATACCCAAACCCCTTTTATGATCAAAAAGTCACCAACACTCCCATAAACCTCGAAGCAACATATGGTAACAGTTTCACTATCTTGAGTAAACAAGGTTGTGACATGAAACATGAACATGACATTCATCAATTAATGGAACAAAACCCAATCGAAGCAAACACAACAATACTAGGACATCAAGATCCTTCTCATCCTGATAGACATACTCTTCAACCTACGAGATTTTGGGATGCTAGTACAGTGATCTTGAATCCTCCTCCTAACTTGAACATTCCCCTTCCATGTGAACAACCATTCTCTCATTCTAATGATAAGGATGATAGGATCCCCATGGGTCCTTCTCCTCCTTCTATTCATGAAAAAGGAGAACCTAGTAAATGAAAACAACCTTACAAATTGAAGAAAATCAAGTTTCCTACACATCCTCCAACTGAATGTGAAAGGAGACTTCAACTTCTTTTAAACAAAGTTCTTATACTCTTACCACCTTCAAATAGGTTGGTCATCCATCCTGACGCTTCCCACCTACCATATTGTAAATATCATCACATTCTTGGACCTCGAATAAAAGCATGTCAAACATTGAACAAGATACTGGATAAGTATCACTTCACTGATACCGATTGATTTCCTATCATTCCTTAAAACACCATTGCCTTATGATGCCATAGTTGAAGGATTTTTCATTCTCACTATTGCATGATCCTCTCCATCATCACCCTTGGATCATGCTTATGGATACAAGTAATTGTTAGCCTTTATCCTTGTAATGCACTTGTCTTTGTCTCTTAACCATGTTATTCATTTTCCACTTACATTATTTAAGATTGAGAAACTAATAACTTAGTTAATGGTTGAATTACATTTGCATTACTTATTTTCCTTTTAATGTGCGTATTGTGTTCCCTTGTATCGTGTGTTTGATATTCTCTCTCTTCCTATACTTCTTCTATTTGTCCCTTGATTTTTCTATTTGTTGTGTGTTGTCTTTTTCTCTTTTCTTTTGTTTTGTGTTTTCCATTTGGGGATGATGCAAACAGTAGAGATGCCCTATGTCTCTTCCATGTTGACCCAAAAGGTCCTTGTATTTTTTTTTGTTTTTTATTTTCCTTTTGGGGATGATGCAAAGCATTGAGACACCCCATGTTTCTTCCATGTTGACCCAAAACATTTTTCTTGTCCTCTTTTTGCTTTGTATTTTCTTGTGTTTTCCCTTTTGGGGATGACACAAGGCATTGAAACTACAATGTATCCTTCATGTTGACCTAAAATATTTTTCATTTTCATTTTATTTTAGCTTTTGTATTCCTTTTGGGGAGATGAAAGGTGTTGACACTTTAATGTCTCTTCCATGTTGACTCAAAACGGTTCTTTTTTTTTTCATTTTTTCTCTTTGTGTCATTCTTCTAGTTTTGTGTGCTTTGGGGAATGATGATAGTTCCAAGCTCTTTCATAAAAACATTACAACAATGAGCATACTGACCCCAAATCCATAGATCCCTAATGTGTTTTGTGTGCTTTCTTTTCTGGGGGGCAATTCCCTTTCTTTCTTTCCTTTTCATTTTCTTTGACATGACACAACCTAACTTCAAAACATATGACTTGGCATAGGGCTTTCCAAGTTGGCTCTCATGTGTTGTTTTTTTTTTCATTTTCTTTCCTTCTCTACTTTAAAGTAATTGCTCACAAAACTATGTGTAACAATTCCTTTAAAGTGGGGGGCATACATTACCATTAATTCATTTGCATTATTGGTTCCTAGTGTAGCCTTGTTTATATGATGCGTTTGGCACTTTGTGGATGACATTGGGTGTGATGTCCTTCATAATTGTGATCTATCTTAGCATATTACATTCCTCTTGGTGGCTTGATGTGACGCATTGCATCCCCTAAGTTTTGAATATACTATTCTTTGATTGGTCATCTTTTGGAGGAATTAGACACAATGTTCCCTAAGTGACTAACCTTACATAAATTGAATAGGACTCCTTTGAACATCTTTCACATTACATTTTTACGTCTTTATATTTTACATTTTTTGCATTCTTGTATGGCTGCCTTGCATGCCTATGGTGCCATCTTTTTTGTTCATGTTTTCTAAGCATACGAAGCTTTCCTTGTCTCATGACGGTTGAATTGATGTGGTTGAGCGAGAATCCCACCTAGCAGCATGAATTTTCCCCATAGCCACTTTTTTGTGCTTGTGAGTGCATACCAACTAGCGTATGCATCTTACTTTTTGGGCTTTCTCACCCCGTGGACAACTAGTTATGTGGCCCCAGAGTGAGTATACATTTAGGCTTTCTCACCCTGTGGACAGCCTAAAGTTTTGTGGCCCCAGAGTGAGCACAAATTTACTCTTTTCAAACAAATAGCCTAGATCTCTTTTCACAACTAGTTGGATTGATGATCGAAGCTTCATCCAAATTCTTCTCAACACTTGTGTGTTCCTTTGTTCTTATGTTTAGTTTTTTATGGGATCTTCATCCTAGGGGATTGATCATCCCTGTTGATTGTTTTCATACCATCTTGCTAATGTAAGTGCATTTGAACTCTCCTCTCAATGTTTATGGCTACTTTAGTGTGAGTTTGAAGCAGGTTCATCCTCTCACTAAAGTGGGGGCTAAATGTGTCATAGAAAAATGGTCCCTGACATTTTCATGGTCTTTTAGGTCTTCTTTCATGGTGTTGGAACTATGTTTCTTTGATTTTATGTTGTAACATGGCTTGAACATGCTTATTTAGATATTAAAATTCAAAGAATGACGTCTTTTGAAGGTGTTGTGAAGTTTTGTAAGACATTTCTATATTCTTCTAGACTCTATTAATTACAATTCACCTAAAAATCATCTTTTTCCACATCAACAATCCGTATTTTGAAGTGTTGTAAAGTCTTGTAACAATCTTTCATGCTCTTCTAGGCATATTTTCACTATTTACACCTTTGTGATGCTTTATTTTATCTCTTTATGCCCTCATAATTTGTAATTAAGTGTATTTTTGCATATCATCCCAACAAACAACATTAAATACAACATTTTTTCTCAACACATGTTTTTAGGTTCTAGGTGGAACCCATTCACCATGGGTGGCGAATGAGTCCCCCTTGGCCGCAAATTCAAAATATTTTAAATTTTCTTTTGGGATTTTATTCAAAAACACTTGATGTCAGCTTGTGATGAGGTATGAATGGATACTAAGGCACAAGAATTGTATAAATATGTGATTTGAATCACCTCATTTTACACCTCCAACACATCTCATTCATTCAAGTATTCCATCTCACATCTTAAGCATCTAATCATTTTATATAATCTTTTCAAGCATTATTCAAGCACTTTGAATCTGCCATTGACATTACTTCAGATTTGCATTATCAAGGTTTAGGTAAGTTGATAGCACTTGCATGTTATTAGTTAATCTTTCCTTTTCATTTCATTATCGTTTCAAGGGTTTAATTACCAAAAGTGGCGTTTGACCAAGGCAAACCACTATTCACTAACCCCTAATCTTTTTTCCCCTATTGCATGTTTGTTTGGAGCTCTTTGTATGTATATTTAACAAGTTATTGGGTGTTGAAGATTGATTTCCAAGTCAACTAGGTCCTTCAAGTCAACATTAGTCAATTTCAAGCTTGGAGAGAGTTATTTGTCTATTTTCTACAAAATTGACTTTGACAACCTAGGAAGCAGACTTTTCTAGATTTGGTGTTCTAGAGTTGTCTCCTAATTTTTTATAAATTTGGGAGAGGACTGCTTCACCACTAGTGGTGAATGAGTCCCACCTTAGGACTGAAAATCTAAATTTTGTCAGATTTTGGATCCCAACAGACAGAAACTAGCTCCCAACACTTTTTCACTAGTAGGAGTACTAATTCGCCACCCTGGGAAAATGAGTCCCACTGTGAAAAATCAATAATTTCCATCAGCATTTAGAACACTCTAGATTCATCACAGTTCATCTAGGTGCACTCAGATTCATCCCTGTACTTTCTATTCTTAATATTTTCATTCATTTTCTTCATTGTTTGCATATCACAACGTGTTTTCAAAAATAGTTATAATTGCACTTTTACATTCATTTTCATTCATATAGATTAGTCAATTGCATTTATTTAAGTTCATTTACATTAAACAACATTGCACACATCCTAATTTGAGTGATACATTAGCATTTTTGGCCTTATCTATCTCCTTTTAGGTGAAAACCCCTAGAAGTGCAAGAGTGGCATTAGGGTCCTAAAAATATATGTTTCAATATGAAACTCCCACTTAATCAAATTTAACTTGCTAAGTTAGGTCTGAATAATACTAAACAACGGTGAAAAATGAGTGATGTTGTTGTTCCACTTATTCTCCAATTGTCATTCAAATATGTCCTAGGATCCCAATTTGGATTGACTATCCACCTCAAAGGTGAGTCAATTCTCTATCAAAGAAGGCCTAGGATGGGGTTCTTTAAGCTTTAAGGGGTTCACCACCAAGCTAAAGCTTGGAAAAGACACTTTAGCATTCAACTCACAAAACCTAGTAATCCAAGCCAAATAATGATGCAAATGATGAAATTAAGCACCAACAAGTTAGGACATGTGTACCTGGGAAGTCGAAAAATGTGAAGAGGATTCTACAAATGAAAAAATTTTGTCAAAATATGCTAAGGAGGACTAAGATTCCCTTACTATTAACTTAGTCCCGCTACTATTTTTTGGGGGAAATGTGAAATCTTTGGATGTCGAAACAAAATCGGAAAGAATCTCTACAAAATTCCACTTGGAGGACTAAGATGTCTTAGGTGGAGACTTAATCCCAATCTAAATTTCTGAAATCTCTGAAAGTGATCTTGAGGTCCAATGTCAACACTTGCTTCTCAGATCTTTGGTCCTAAAACTTCCAGATCTGGCTTGTTGGTGAGTTTTCGTGAAGATGGCAACTTTGCAATGTAACTTTGCAACTTTACAAATATTCACTTCAAATGATCTTCAAGTATTCAACCTAAATCTGCAAAAAACAAACATGCAAGAGAGGAAAAACTTGTTGATTGTTATTAAATGGTGGTTTTCCTTGGTCAAAACCCTTGTTGTTAATTAAACCTTTGGATGAAATGAAATGGAGGAAAATGATTCAAATGAACAAAATGCTATGTTGCAACTCATCAAACCCTTGTAATAAGGTGTTGTAAATATACTTGAAATGATTGCAATGGATGTGGCTCTTGAATCTTGCTCGTGTGATGTTGATCATGGATGAAACACTTGCTTTAATCATAAACCCTACATCACAATTGTTAGCACAATGAAAAACATGATGCCACAATATCCTTGATATGATGCTTGAATATTGATGAATTGTTGTTGATCTCATAAACTTTCCTTAGGAATTAATGTTTGAATGATTGTTAGGATAAACTAATTGAAAGAACCTTGTATTCATACTTATCTATGCTTAATGTCCTTGAATTACACCACAAAATCCAACATATGAAATCATTAATTAAAGGAGACTAAATCCTACCAAGATTTGAAATTAAATCCCAAAAATACCTCAAGGGGGACTAATATGCCCTAGGTGGCATCTTAATCTCGAGGCATGAAACTTGGTGCATAGACTCCAAAAAGGGGCCCATTTAAGGTGCACTCAAAATCAGGGTCCCAAGACCTTTGAGGGACAAAGACACCCTAGGTGATGTCTTAGTCCCAACCCAAAAATCGGGCACACATAGCCAGAATCATTAAATTATCATTTCCCCTTTGATAATTGTTGGGATTAGCCATAAAAAGATATAATTCATTAGGCTTGTGGATGCAAAATAGGACCAATTAAGACATAAATTGGGATGAATAAAGTAAGGAAGACCTAAACAAGTGTGAAAATCTAGGGGTATGCATTTCCCTGCACTACATTTAGCCCCCACTTTAGTGAGAGGATGAACTTGCTTCAAACTCACACTAAAGTAGGAAACCACATAATCAAGAGGGGTTCAAATGGACAAATTCTAGTAAGATATGATGACAATGACGAAGAGGGTGGCCAAGAACCCAAGATCAAGATCCTATGACAAATCAACATAGGCATAAAGGAACACACTTGCAAATGATATATGAATCCATAACTAGATCAAAAAAATACACGATGAAAGATAGAAAAAGGAAAAAAGAAAAAAAATGCAATGGATCAAGATTTTACTAGCCATCCAATGCGTTGTGGACTAGGTTTGGGTTATTTTTCCAAAAAGAGGTTTACAAGTGGAACACACTGTCCACTATGCAAAAAAAAATGCATTCTCACAAGGCCTAGTGAAGCTAGTTGTCAACTAGGTGAGCCTCAAGAGGTCCATATCAAAGTCATACCCCCATGACTATGATAAAGACAAAAGGAAAAATGCACACGCACAAGGGCTAGTGAAGCTAGTTGTTGACTAGGTGATCCCCAAGGGACCATATCAAATCCGTACCTCCATGACCTTAATAAGGTCAAAAATGCATTCTCACAAGGGCTAGTGAAGCTAGTTGTTAACTAGGTGAGCCCTAGGGGACTATATCAAAGCCATACCTACATGACTTTAATAAGGTACAAAAACAAAATGCAACAAGAAAGAGGGATGTTCGAAGGGATTTTTCTTAGTTCGTGTGAGGTCTTAATCTCAGGGGACACCATTGCTAATGTCTCTAAGAGAGGACGAATCAAAGGATAAAAGATTCACAACTTAGGGAATGGAGTGCATCACAACACCACTAAGATAAATATAATATGCTAAGATAGACCAAGCTCTTCAAATACATTACTTGGGAAATATCACCACGAAGAGGAAAATTTCACACCTCATGAAATAAGAAAATAACATCAAGGAATATGAAAAATGCAAATGAAATCATGCCAAAATAATGCCAATGTATGCCCCCATTTTAAAGAAATTGATAAACACCACATGTGCTATGATAAATTACTTTAAATTAGCCAAAATAGGAAAAAGAGAAAGGAAAAGAGGCTTTCCCCCCATAAACACACAAGGGATCTATGGATTCAGGGTCAATATGTTCTAGCTACAATGATATTATAGAGCTCAAAATTGTCATCATTCCCCAAATACACATAGAACTAAAAGAATGGCACAAAGAGAGCAAAAACAAAGAAAAACCTTTTGGATAAACATGGAAGAGACATAGGGTGTCTCAATGCCTTGCGTCATCCCCAAAAGGAAAACACACTAGACAAAAATGGAAAGAACACAGATAATGAAAAATATTTTGAGTCAACATGGAAGTGACATAGGGTGTCTCAACACCTTGCGTCATCCCCAAAAGGAAAACACAAGACAAAAATAAAAGGAAAAGAAAAGTTAATGAAAAATATTTTGGGTCAATATGGAAGAGACATAGGGTGTCTCGATGCCTTGCATCATCCCTAAAAGGAAAACATAAGACAAAAATGAAAAGAAATGAAAACTAAAGGAAAAGGCGAAAAGTGTGTGACATATAGAAGAGTGAAGGTACAAATAGAGGAATGCACATAGAGAGAGAGAGAGAGAAAATAAAACAAAAAAATCACGTGGGATCACATTACACACATGCAATCAGCCAAAAAAAAAGTAAAAAGGAAAGAAAAAAGACTAGTAAAGCACATGCAAGTCAACCATCCAATAGGTCATTTGCATCCTAGTCTTGTTCAATATATACGAAATGTAGATCACTAGCGAGAGGGACCATATCAAGTGCTGTACTAGGAGAATCACCACATTCAAAAAGTGGTTAATCACTTGGTTTAGGAGGATCATAATAGTTGTTATTGTTTAAGCTCATGGAAGAGGAAAATAACAAATTCAGTTCATTATGCACTTGCTCATCAATTTTAGTTGTTTCTCCATCGTCATCCAAGTTAACCACAATAGGAGGATGAATAATAATATCCATAGAAGGTGTTGCTCCTTATTGTGTTGGAGACATAGGATTTCTTGGTTCTAGTAAGGGAAGAGGCTCATTGTTTATTGCTTATGTTAGGTTCAAGTTTTGATTTTCACTGTTGTTCTTTGCATTCATCTTTTGAGCAATAGCGCAACATCTATGCCTACGCTCTCTAGCATTTTTTTTTCTTTCATTTCAATTTTCAAGTTGCATTTGTGTAGGAATAGGTTTTTCAACCATAGGTTCCTTTTCTTCCTGTGAGGGAAGAATGGAAGAAACCATGGGAGGTTGTTCAACCACTTTCTCTTTGGCTTTAGAAATTTTCCTGGGAGGTGGATTAGGACTTGTTTGGCTCTCTCTTGGCCTTTTGTAGGAAATAGGAAAGGGATTTTTTATGGATGGGTCTTGGTTAGTTAGAAGGGATTTAAGCTCAATATTGTTTTCAAGGGGTGGAGGTTAAATCATGAGTGGAGGAAAAATTTCAAGGGATAACTTGGCTATGCATTTTTATTTGAACTTTTGGTTGGATAGGAAAAGAAAGTCTTCATAGGGTCTTATAGGCTCCATGTGCTCAAGCCAAAAATAGTCTAAGGAAAAATTTCCATGGGAAGACAAAGGGCTAAAGACACTATGGTTGATAGTGAATATTTCATTTCTGACTGGAAACTTTAAGCACTTATGGACAACGGATGGGACCACATTCATGAAGCTAAGCAATTTGTAGCCTAACTTGACACAAAATTGATCATTCATGAAGCTAAGCAATTTGTAGCCTAACTTCACACAAAATTGATCTGAATTAGAGATGATGGAGAATAAAACATTTGATTTCTTTGGTCCTACTTGTAAAGGGAGTGTCATTGAGCCCATTGTAACATGAGCAAAACCATCATGTGCTTTAATCCATGCTTTGGGTTTATCATATATATCTTGAGTAAGTTCATGCACATATAAGAGTTATTTTGTGATCACATTCTCTCCATAAATGGGATGAATTAAAATCCTAGGAGTGGGCCTATTATTGATTCTGTTGGCTATGTAAAGAGGACCATTAGGTGCATGTTTGATTGTTTCTTCTGAAGAGAAAGTAATGTCGATATGCATTTTCGTTTGTTGTTTACGAGGCTTGATGTCAATCACTCCTATCATTACATTAATAGGAATTTTATCATTACTATCCATAGGATTATTATCATTATGATCATGTTGAATGGAATCATTTCTATCATTTTCATTCATATTGACTATGGAAGTTGCATTATTATTTCTTTCCTTATTCCAATACTTATGAAGGAAGTGACTAATACCATAGATTATTTGATTTCCATTTCCATTTTTAAGCACTATCCTTAGTTTTTATATAAAGGGAACCAAGCTAATATCTATGCATTCACTAAGGATAGAGGCTTGTAAGTTTTCAAATGCTTCATCTAATCTATTTAGGACATCTTGTGGCATTTGAAGTGCAGTGTATAAATCATGGGCCATGGAGGGTTGATTAGCAACACTATGAGGAAGAGGTTGAGAAACCCCAAGATACATGATGATTGTACTATCATTAGATGCCATTAGTCTCACAATTCATCAAACCAAAGTATTAACAATAGGACACCAAGTAGTAAAACTCATGTAAGGGATAACTCAAAGAAAGTGCAATGAACACAATATCCGATGTTTTACAATTAAACTTGAAATGAAAGAAATTGAAATAACAAGAATTCTACAAATTGTAACGAAAAACTGAAAGAAACAAATAGAAGCATAGAGAAGAAATTTCAAGTCCTGAAAACTAGAAATTCAAAGTCAATAGGGACTAAGATGTCAGTAAGGGCATCTTGGTCCTACTAGAGGAGTTATGAGGTTCCAAGGACTGGAACAAGAAGCAAATAGCACAAACAGGTTCTGAGCCAAAAACCAAAAGGACTAAGGCACTAGGAAGGGCGTTTTAGTCCCAATAAAGGATTTTCATAGAAAACAACAAAATCTATATTATTTACAGCGTTCACAGGTTGCCTAGTCAAGGACATGATGTTGAGAAACTTAAAACTGGGAAAATGAATGCAAGAAAAAGTAACTAATGACAAGCAATTGTATGCAAAGTTGAATATAATTTTTTCAATTTTGAATACAATAATAATGTTTCTAAATGAAATTAGGGTGATTAACAGTGCCCTTTTCAGTTTTTCAATGAGATAAAATGATGCAAGAAAGAAAAAATGCTACCTCTATGCAGTTTCACTAATGGAAGATGCAATATAAGACTGAATGCAACCTAGATCGAGGACATTAATGAACTCCAAATCAGAAAAATGAATGAATGTTCTAAAATGTTAGGTTCACCAAAATGAACATGGGTGAAAAATGAGTGATGTTGTTGCACCACTTATTCTCCAATTGTCATTCAAATATTTCCTAGGATCCCAAATTGGATTGACTATCCACCTCAAAGGTGAGTCAATTCTCAATCATGGAAGGCCTAGGAGGGGGTTCTTTAAGCTTTAAGGGGTTCACCGCCAAGAAAAAGCTTGGAAAAAACACTTTAATATTCAACTTACAAAACCTAGTAATGCAAGCCAAATAATGAATGCAAATGATGAAATTAAGCACCAACAAGTTAGAGCATGTGTACCTATGAAGTATGGAAATGTGAAGAGGATTTTGGAAATGTAAAAATGTTGTCAAAATATGCTAGGGAGGACTAAGATTCCCTTATTTTTGACTTAGTTTTGCTACTATTTTCAGGGGAAATGTGGAATCTTTAGATGTCAGAACAAAATCTGAAAGAATATCTACCAAATTCCACTTAGAGGAAAAAGACACCCTAGGTGGCGACTTATTCCCAATCTAAATTTATGAAATCTACTAAAGTGATCCTGAGGTCCAATGTATGCACTTCCTTCTTCTTAGATCTTTGGTCCTGAAACTACCAAATCTGGCCTATAGATGAGCTTTCATGATGATGGAAACTTTGCAATGCAACTTTGCAACTTTACAACTTTGCACTTCAAATGACCTTCAAGTCTTCAACCTATGGACACGAAAAGAGCAACCCTTTTACTTTTTCTTTTTTTGTCCCTCCTTGTGCTTATTTGACTTGATTTTTCCTTGATTTAATGTCATAATATGGCCCACATATTCACATTAGGTCTTGAATCTTTATGAATCATTAATACTTTATGATGTCTTGTAAAGGTGTTGTGGGAAATTTTCACAGTTTTCTAGACTCTTCTTATCATAATTAACCTACATAACCCCTTCTTATCACTTACCAAGTCGTATTCTAAAGTGTGTCAAGTCTTGTAATCAACTTTTACACTTTTCTAGACTTTTCATCACCAAATACACCTTTCTTATGCTTTATTTGGCCCCTTTATGTACTTATAGGCCTTAACTAAGTGTATTTTTTAGTATAAACCTGAAAAACAACTTTAAAGACAAATAATTCCTGACACTCACTCATATGCCTTGAGTGGGACCCATTCACCTAGGGTGATGAATGAGTCCCTATTGGCACAAAATTCAAAATAAATTCAAATTACTAGGGGGTTTTTATTGGTTAAGACCTAAGGTCAATCTTTGATGTTGTATTTTTAGGAAATTAGGGAATAAGTGTGTATAAATACATGATTTTATATTCATTTTAACCCCCATTCATTCAAGCATTCATCCTTGAATTTAATCCATCTAGGCATTCATTTGAGCATCATAGCACCATTCAATCAAGCAATTATCAAGCATCTTGGAGCATCCATTGGCATATCTTTATACTTCAACAACAAGGGTTTGGTGAGTTGATGAAATTTTCATGTTACTTGTTCATCATTCCTTTCTTATTTTATTTCTTTTCATTTCATAGGGTTTGATTACCAAAGTGGGGTTTGACCAAGGCAAACCCCTATACTCTTACCCTTAACCATTTCCCCCCTCTTTGCATGTGTGTTTGCAGGTCTTGTAGGTATATTTTTCAAGGATAAAGGTGTTGAAAAGTTGGCTCTGATAACATTGCTCCCCAGTCCTTGTCTTGTTGGAAAACCCTTAAGGCTTCTGCCCCGCTGTCTTGTCCTAAACGGCAACCTCCACATGAGTGCCCTAGTCCAGGTTTTACCACTCCGCCTTGTCTTAATCCCATGTCATCTCCTGGTTTCCCTACTCCTGGTTTTTCCCCAGGTTTGAAAGGTAACCCTATTATGAAACTTGTTTCATATTCAAGGAATTCAATGGAAATCCTCTCTGAAAAGCCCATGGTCAGTAAGGAATCAGCCCCTAGTGCCCCTGCTTCTAGTAATTTTGGGCATGATCATTTTGAGTCCCCTATTTAGGATGAAATTAATTATGCCCTGAATAAGCTTAAGCCTGAGGATTTGGTTAGTATAGCGGAAAAAAGCACAGATGGCCTCTTTACCATTCTCAAATGGACTCAGAAAGAAGTCTGTAATTTGAAAGGTCATGTTACTGATCTCAGCAACAAGGTCATGGATTTGGAGCAGAAAATCAGTTGGATTAGTAGAGATAATGATAAACAGGAAACTCCATTACCGAGGAAAAGACAACAATTACAGGAGGATAGATTGGCTAGCATCAAGTGCAGCATTTCCAAGATTGAACAAAACATCAGGGCTACTATTGCTAAAAATCGCAAAATTGCTAGGCATAACACCATCATCATCAATGCGATGGTGGAAAAGCTTGAAAAAAACCAAAAGGGTTCGTTGGTTGTGGATTTGGATGCGGACAGGGGAGGCAGCAGATCGGCTGGTGAAGGGATTTCGACTCGTACCAGGGCTAACATCAAGAGGAAGACCCCGACTTCATCTCATACGGTCCAAATTCTTAAGAAGGGGTTATAGGACATGCAGAATGTTGAAAAGGAAGCTGAGGATTTACTAAACACCTTTGAGTAATGTGAAGTTTTGTTTGCTAGTTTTTTGGGCGGTCCTTTTTTAGGGCCCTATTGTCTTTTGTTGTTGTCGTTTCCTTTTTGGGACAGCTGTCAGGTTGTTTCTACTTTCTCTGTTTATCTCCTATGGTTTTAACTTTGTGGTTTCAGGTCCCTGTAAAACCTATTTTTTCCTTTTCAAAAACATAACCCTAATTGGAGGTTGAAGATCTTTTTCAATCCGTTTTCCGTAGATTTAGATCTGATAACTTGACAAGCAGAAAAGTGCAGAACAGGACCCAAAGAGTTGACCTTTGACTTTGTAGATGTTTTAGGTGGATTTATTTTCCATCTATGGCAAATGAGTCCCATTGGCAGGCTGGAAAAGGAGTTTTTTGCAGTTCTGAGTTCTCGACATCTCGAAGCCTATTTCAACAAATTTTACAAGAAGCAGGATTGATTTTCCATTAGTGGTGAATGAGTCCCAGTGGGCATCAATAGTGAATTGTGCAACATTTTAGAACCTTCACATATCTAATTTCAATTTCCAAACACCCCTTTCAGTCTCATTCAATTCTATTTTCATTTGTGCATGTTTCTAGTTCATGTTTGCATACAACACTATGTTTTCCAACACTTTGCATTTCTTAGTTTGCATTCAATAATTGATCAATTAGATTGGTGCTCCTGCACCAATTAGTTTTTTTCATTTGGTTCATCTCATTTAGACATATTGCATTGTACCATAGAAAAAAGGACCTATTTCTTGACATGGGAATAATTCATCATAAATTAGACTTAATGATGCCTTGATTCAGGTGTTGTGAGATATTTTATGCATCCACACTAGGTCTTGGACCCTTGAAAATTGAATAACATGTGTTTATTGATGTCTTGTAAAGGTGTTGTAAGATACTTTCACACTTTTCTAGACTTAATGAACCTATTTCTCCCTAATTCAACATTATAAAATGTATTTAAATACATCTTCACATCAATTTAGAAGGCTTGTGAATTAAAATTAATGTCAAACTAGCGTTGTAATGTGTCTTGCACATTCCCATTGGTTCGTGTGCCTTCCTAGGCTATGTGGACCACATTTTAGTATTGCAAAGTGTATTTAATCATACTTTCCCATTGAATTCTATGTCCCAAGCCCTATTTGACATTCATATAATCACTAATAGACCCCTATGAACCCATATTGTGCATCTTGAGGCTTAAATTGATCAAATACCCAACAAAGTTGCAATTTAAACCTTATTTCCTTATCTCCTAGCATCTTAGCTGTCAAAATGGCCCCTATGGGACCCATTCACCATCCATGGTGAATCAGTCCCATCCAGGTGGGACCCATTCCCCATGGGTGGTGAATAAGTCCCTTTTGGCTCAATTTTGACCTTTGAGCAGGAAAAAGTGAAATTTAAGTTCATTATTTTCACATGTTGGCCTTAGGGATCCAATTTATGGGAAAATTGGGAGAATTGCCTATAAATACAACCTTCTAAGGCCTAATTTACATATTTCAACTCATTCTTACAAATCATTCATCATTTATCTTCTCAAGCAAGCTAGGGTTTTAATACTATAAGACATTCAAGATCAATTTTTAGACATTCAAGGGAAGATTCTTCATGTTTTGCTACAGAATTTCAAGATCAAACATTATTGAAAGGTAATCATTGCATGTTCCATTCCATTCTTTCACCATTTTGGTTTAATTACCCAAAAGGGGTTTGAGCAAGGAAAACCCCCATGCCCTAACATCCAAAATTTCTTCTTCTCTTCTTGTGTGTTTGTAGATTTAGACATCTTGGAAGCTTGGAAATCATTAAGAATCGAGTTAGAAAGTTGTTTATGTTGGAAATAGGATGCCATTTAATTGCAAATCCTAAACATTAATTATTTCATGTATCTCCTAGATTCTTGGAATGTGTTCAACAACAGTAAGATTAGGATGAGATTAATATTTGCTTAAATAATCATGATTATTGACATTTTTCATTAATTCTAAATGTAAGGAGCAGGTGAGGGCATCCATAGTGAGTTCCTAAATAATAGGGGCACATGGGGCATCCACATGGTAAGGTGACACTCACCTTGTGTTTAGTTAACTATATGGAGTAACAGTTAACACTTATGAATGCATGTAAAGATCCTAGGAGTTAGGATTTGATGTTTGCATGCTTGAAGTTTAGTTTAGTTTAGTTTAGTTTAGTTTAGTTTAGTTTAGAATCAATTTAGTTCAGTTCAGTTCAGTTATGGTTCAGTTGTCTTCAGTTAGTTTCAGTTATATGTTAGTTAACTTTAGTTAACTTGGAATGCATGGATAATAAAATTAAGTTGTATGATAGATAATAGGGACTACCTCTAGTTAATAGGGGATGACCATTCTTGCATGAATGGTGTTGAGAAAATGTTTCAGTTAACAAGAAATCACTTGGAGCCAACTTGGGCGCCCAAGATGCTTTCTTGGATTTACCTCTCTTAACGAATAAGATATTTCTGAAGGCTCAATTAAGTAGGATTACTTATGGGTGCCGACTTTGAGGAAGAGATTTGGAAGTATCACCGAAGTGAAGGATAAGTTGTAGCTTTAGTTTGGGATACCCAAATGCATGAAGCACATGTTGTAAGCTTTAGTCTTTACAGAATAACTCAACTTGAAGCAATATGGCATACCTTTTCAAGGGCTTGAGCTTGTGCATTGTAAGTATCGCCATTTGGAGATTACAAGGTTGAATATTGTCTCTATATCTCATTCAATTTGAAGAGATTTTTCATAATTGTTATTTGCAGGTGCGAAGAAGATTGGTAAAGATAGAACAAGCATTCTCAAGCAAGAATTGGAGCTATTGCATTTCAGAGATTGAATAATAGAATAATTGAAGGTGGATTTTTTCCCAAAAGGGTTTCTCCACGTTATATCTTGTGTAATCTTTCTAATATCTTGTCTAGTTCTTTTATCATCTTCTCTCTTCATTCTACAATAGTAAAATGGATTAATCAAGATAATCACCCACAAAGAATATATCTAACAAAGAAAAGGCTTACTTAGATCAGCAAATATTATATTTTTATAGAGTATTAAGCAAATAAAACACCTCATTATTCAATATTTTAGGTCTTCTCTTCATTGGAAAAGTCAAAAATCAATAAAACCTCACTTTCAGGTTCATAAATCAGAGTTTCAGAAGTGGATAGTTGTAGAGAATCAAATTGCAGACCCAGAGCTCCAGATTCCACCTTTGAATATTCAAAAACTCAAAAGTGGCCTCATTCACCATGGGTGGAAAATGAGTCCCACTCCAAGGTCAGTTTTTGGTTTTTTTGCATTTTTAGATACCATTTTGTCAAAAACAAGTTCCAGAACAGTTTTGCAGAGTTGGGACTAATTCAACCAGAATGGTGAATGAGACTCACCAGGCTTGAAAATCAACATCAATACCATTCTAGAAGCCATTTCCAGTCTCCATCCAAATTTTAGGTGCACAATTTTAGTCTCATCCATTTCCATTCACTTTTGCATTCATTTCAAGGTGTTTTTGCATTACACAATGTGTTTTCAAAAAAGTTACATTTCTTAGGTTTTACATTAATAAGTCATTTCTTTTATTAGCTTCTTGCATTCAAACATTGCATCTAGTAATATTACATCCACTTTCCATTCATTATCACATTAATTTTGATTGTAACATTGTGTATTTTGGCTCATCTTTCCCCTTTTAGGCGAAAAACACTAGAAGTGGTAGAAAGAATTAGGGTGACAAAAATCTATGTTACATTTCAGTGAACTTACTTTTTGAACATATTATTTTCTAATTTGGATTATATTCTCATCCTAGTCCTAGTTTGCATTGAATTTGCATTTGAGTTGCATTAGTTAATTTTCATCTCTAGGGTTTCAAATTTTTGAATTGGTAAAAAGGTCATTTAGCTTGCATTTTTTAATATAGTCTCCTTAAAAATTTGTGAAATTCTACATCCATCTGAGGTCTACATCTTACAACATTAAACACATAAAAAAAAATTCAAAATTTCTATTTTTTTTGCAAAAAAGTAGTACTTGGACTCATCCACCATGCTAGGTGAATCAGTCCTTGTCTAGATTTTTAACTGACTATTGCAGCATTAGAAACCTCATTTTTGTGCTCCCTAGGAATCCTAGTATTAAATAGTATAAGTCTATAAAGTTTCTAGAACATTTTTTTTATGCATCTAGCTCAAAAACATCATTTTAGATTACTCATTCTTCAAATCACTTCATTTGTACACATCCTTACATCTGAAATGCTTCCATTTCTACAATTTTTACGTAACATTGATAAAATTACTTTTCACTTTTTCATATGCAATATGTCTATTCATAAAACTTTGCATAAGTTTGATAAAAGTGTTTTTCATTCATGCATATATTAGATAAGAATGTTTTGTATCTTTGCATATACACTATTCATATTGCTGAAACAATGCATGAAATGGTTACATGTTCTTTTCATTCTTATGCAAACAATGCTAGTACCTTACATCTTTAAATATGTTAAGAAACATTTCCTATCCCCTCCCAATGAGAGTGTTTTAGTGAAAGAGACTACAACTTCAGCCATTCCTAATGATCATACTTGTTCTTCTCATAATATCTCTCCTCTTGGTGACGAAGATATTTTAGTAGAAGAATCAATTAATGAGAGTTTTGAGAATCCTATTTGTTTGTCTCCTTTTACCTCTCTTAGTGGACACAACATTCACAACCAACATAACACAACCTTAGATGATCATGACATTACAATTTCTTTTTCTCCTAGTATCTCTCCTTGTTGTGAAGATGATACATTGATGTTAGAAAACCTATTTTTTGAAGATCACGAGAATCTTAGTTGTCCCCCTTCACCTCAAAAATTTATTCTTAAATAAGACAATACAACCATAGGTAATCTTGTCAACAACATTTGTCCTTCTCCTAGTTGTGAAGAAGATAATTTGTTGTTAGAAAACATAATTGATGACAGTAATGAGAATCTTCATTGTCCCTCTTCAGTTAACAAAACCTTTCTTGGGAAAGAAAATTCAACCATTGTGCATTGTCCTACTCATGATAAATTCCTTTTCAAAGAACCAACCTTAGAATGTCAAGAAAATTCAATTTATATTTCTTTTGAAAACCCTCCTCCTAGGAAGGATATCATGATGCAAGAAAAGAACCACAATAATGATATAGACTCTCACTTGCTAAGGGATGTTAACATTATTCAACCTCAACTCATCCTTTACCACCCTTCACATAAATATTCACCTAAAAAAAAACCCAAAACTTGTCCTTTACCCACCTAAGAATAGTGTATCGCAACAACTGAGTTATAATATCTGTAGACATGAAAAATTGGCATCATGCATTAGGTCCATTCATCAATTAATCAATTTAACCTTCATCCATTCATTAGGTAATCCCATTAATTTCCATCTCCTAAGGTCATTAATTTAAAATTAAATAAACTTTATCATCAACCTTTTAATCAAATAAATCAAACATTCATTTAATTAAATCCAAATGCATATTCCATCCTTTTTTGAATTAAATAAATCAAATATTTAAGTCATAAAAGTAAAAGTAATCCTAATCATCATTAAGCTAACCTAATCCTAATTAGCCTAACCTAATCACCCATCACATCCTCTAGATAATCCCACTTGCACAAATAAATCAATTTATTGATTTATTAAAATTCATAGTTTCTTTCAACGTGGCATTTATGGGAAATATTCCCTCAAGTTTCAATTCAAAGAAAAGTGGACATGTACACCCAAAAAAGCATTTATGAGCTCTTACATGGCTCTTACATGTCCCCTTGCATAAGTAAAACTCAACATTTATATCACAAATTCAAATTTGAATTTCCCCCTCTTGGGCACATTTCCCAAATCTTGCACACTCCTCAACCACTCACAAGTTGACAAGTGGCCTCATCTCATTGGTCCAATCTTTGTCCCACACTCATCCATTTGGATTTTTCTCTCATCAAAATAATCTATAAATGAAAGGCTTCATTCTTGATCAAATCCTTCAAGATCTCCACAATCATTCATGCAAAGTTACTCTATTCAGGAGAACTGATTTTGTCCATTGCATTCTCATCATTAGCATAATCAAGGGTTGGGAAAGGGCTATTTTCCAAAATAGCACCAATCCAATATGAGATGATTTACTTCATGTTTTATTGCATGATTTCAATTAGTTTGTCTAATCCTTTGTTGTTTTGATTGCATCATGAAGCATGTTGATTTATTTCATAGGGATGTTGATTATTAGCTTGGTTTTAAAATACTAACCATTTGCGGATTTTCACATCTTCATTATGGTGCTAGAAGGAGGGCAAAATCATTTGTCATTCAATATGTTTATTTAAAAAAATTGAAATGGAGTTTTTTGTGTCTCAAGTGAATAGATTCATTCATTTAAGTATTCAATGCTTTTAAATCAATTCTATGCCTATTTTAGTTGCTTGAAAGTATTTAAAAGCCCTTACAAAAATCCATTTTGTAGGTAGCTTGCAATCACGACACTCCCTAAGATCACATTTTCTATTAAGGAATTTTGTCAAATGTTTCATTGGACTTGTCTGTGCTTCCACCTGCTACATACATATGATCTCATCTGATTGCTCTTAAGTTTCTGAGAACTATGTACATTCAAGTGAAATGGGTATTCGGTACCTATAACTTTGATGTTGTGTCTATTAGTTTGTTGTTATCATGTCATAAAAAATTTCTCCCACATTTTTTTGAAAGTCTTAACTATATCAAATGTTTTGTTTTAAAATTATGAAGATTTTAATGGTCAATATTATTCTTCAAAATATATATGTTTTATTTGAATTTGATTTCTTTGTTTTTTGGATTATCACTATGTGATTGTCTTCATGGCGAGTCGCTTCCCACTGTCCATTGCTTAATGTTGTGGGATATATCATTACACTTGTTGGTTGCATTCACTTAGAAGCTTGATCTTATCGACAATATAGCCATGGGAAATCTCCCACAAAGCCTCTGCAGACCGTAGCTTGGATATATAACATGAATTCTGGTAAGAAATGTACAGAGGTAGTGATGAAAGTTGTGAAGATGGTGTAGAACTATGCCCTTGGCATGCATAAAAGTCAGAAGCATCTGGTGTGCATAAAATTCAGAAGCATTCAGTAATAGGCTAAGAGGCCATCTGTCAAAGAAATCAAACATTTCCTGCACCATTTTAGAGGAAGTAAAGGGAGTATTTCCCAACTTTAAGATTGTACGGTTAACTCACATGTTTTCATATTGTGCACTTTAAAAAACCAGTGAATAGATATATATACATCTATTTTTTTCAAGCTAATGCAAGTGGCAGGTGTAAGATCAAATTTCTTAGCCCTTGGACCACAATGGAAACATAGGGAGGGCACATGAACTGTCTTCAGCAAATAAACATCAAAAATCTTTGAGATACAAAGTCATAAATGGAAATATCTACACTCAGCATAATAATGAACGAGGAAAGTGGAGAAATCCTTGAGGTTTGCGCACTCATTATGTGTATGCTTCTTATGGGAATCATTGATGGCTATGATGTTATCACTTAATGTGTCGGATAGGATAGTAAACTCTTTTCTTTGCTTCAAAGTCCTTCTGTGTTGCCTTTACATTTTTTCTGCCAGAGCATTGGGCTCTTCTTTATATATGTTGGGAGAATAGTGGATCTTGATTTTATATATGGATAATAGTTGATCTTGGTTTAGATATCAGAACTTCCCACTTTCATCATGCCAGTCCCAAAAATGAATGCCAGCCACTCCTGGCTTACCTTATATTGCTCGTATTCAATAGCTGTCTTTTTCAATAAGAAACATGCTTACCATTTAAGTTCCATTGACTCTACCTATCTGTAAAGCACACATTTGAATGAAGAGAAGTCAGTATCTAGCATGATTTGTAAGGCCATTTATGAACATTCATAGTTTCAAAAAGGTTATAAGGTGGATCCACTTTTGTTGACTTGGTCCTTGGGACATCCTATTGTTTTTCCCAACTTATAAGGTGATTATTCTATTCAGAAATTCCTAGTTTTGCTAGCATCATAAATGAATGCCCCCCCTTTTTCCTTTTTGTGGCATCCTCCATGCAATGTTTGCAGCCTTCACCTTGCCTGAAAACCTCGTTGCTTTGTGAAAGTGATAGTTACCTTACCTTGAGCTCTTCACCTCGCTGCTTCGTGAAAATGACAGTTACCTCACCTTGAGTTCTTTAGCGTGATGTGATCTCTTTATGCCTTTTTGTAGTGAACATCGCTTCTAGCTTTAAGTGCATTTGCTACTATCATATCATGGAAATCTTACTAACAAATACTGGATCATAATCTACTATTTTTGAGTCTCTAAAGAATATTGAAATTTGAGAAATCTTGCCTCCATTTTCACTCAATTTTGACCTTTGATCAGGAAAAAGTGAAATTTAAGTTTATTATTTTCACATGTCGGCCTTAAGGATCTAATTTATGGGAAAATTGAGAGAATTTACTATAAATACAACCTTCTAGTCCCTAATTTACATTTCTCAACTCATTCCTACAACACATTCATCATTTACCTTGTCAAGCAAGCTATGGTTTTAGCACTACAATCCATTCCAGATAAATTTTTAGACATTCAAGGGAAAATTCTTCATGTTTTACTGCAAACTTTCAAGATTGAACATCACGGATAGGTAATCAACTCAATTATTGCATGTTCCATTCCATTCTTTCATAATTTTGGTTTAATTACCCAAAATGGGTTTGACCAAGGCAAACTCCCATGCCCTAACTATTGGATGTTATGGTCGTGTTGTTGATATGTGGTTGTCATTGATGTCAACACTATTAGCACTGATGTATTGAAGGTTGTACATGTTGAGGATATTGAGAAAATTGTAAAAGAAAGTGTTGCAAATTCCTAGTGGATCAGTGAAGGTCATGAAGGTTTCGAGCTTAGTACGTTGATGATTAGTCATTGTGGATTAAAGGGTTACTTTTTGTTTGTATCTAGTTTATCTACCAGAAGTTTTAGAGGTCCACGTGAAGATTTGTCTTGTTATGGACAGTTGTGTTATATTGGTGTTTATGTGGTTTCAGTCAATGTTCCTAATTGAAGTTGGTATGATTCTAGTAATCTCAGTTACTTTAGATGTTTCTATGTTGTTTCTTGATGCTTGTGGATGTTTCTAGATCATGCTCTATTTTTTTTGCATGTACACATTGGTCGGTGTGCTCGTGGTCAGTGATTTTTCTCTTATGTGATCAGTTTTTGTTTTCTTGTATGACATGGTGGTTGTAGCATGTTGTGGATCCTTGGAGATTAAAATTTGAATATTTGGTGTGCTTGATGAGGTTTTTTTAAATATTCATCACATTTTGGCCAACAGTGTTTGATTCACATTGAAAATTTATTTATAAATTCGGGTTGACATTGTGTATATGTTTTATATTATATTTTGGCTGATGATGTTGTTGATGTAATTCGTGTTGTAGATATATAAGAGAAATTATTTTCTTGAATTGAAGTGTGCAAGAAGTGTAAGTGTGAATTTTGTGAGTCTTGTGTGCGAATATTGTTTCTAGATCATTTGAAGATAGAGCAGAGTGTCAAGAAGAGTGAAGAAGGTTGAAGAAGTGTTCATGTGCATAACTAGAACTGTAACCTGGCATTAGTAGATGTTATTTTATCAGTTCACAATTTGGATGGTTTTCATCTGAATATTTCTTGGGCAGTGATCCCTTTGTTGGATGTCATGGATGTGTTGTTGATATGTGATTGTCATTAATATCAACACTATTAGCATTTGGCGTATTAGAGGTTGTATATGTAGAGGATATTGAGAAAATTGTAAAAGAAAGTGTTCTAGGTTCCTAGTGGAACTATGCAGGTCATGAAGGCGTCTTGTTCTTTACGTTGAATTTCAACTGTTGTGGATTAAAAGGTTTTCTATTGAGTGTATCTAGATCATCTACCAGAAGTTTTAGAGGTCTACGTATAAATTTGATCATGTTGTGGTTTGACAATGTTTTTGTGGTCTATGTCAGTGTTCCTAAGTGAAGTTTGTGTCATTATGTAAATCTTAGTTGTTGTGGATGTTTCTTTGTTGTTTCTTGGTGCTCATGGATGTTTCTAGATCGTGCTCTATCTTTGTGGTACGTCCAAATTGATCGGTGTGCTTGTGGTCGAAGATCTTTTCTTGTGTATGTTCAATTTTTCTTATTCTTGGCCGACATGTTGGTGGTAGCATGTTGTGGATCTTCGAGGTTAAATTAATTGAAGTTTTTTTGTGTTGGAGATATTAATTTAGGTCTCTGGAAACTATGTTGTGGCTGACCTTGGTGGATTCACATTGAAAATTTATTTGTAAATTTTGGCTGACATTGAAAATATGTTTTATTTTCCTAGCCGACCAAAGTTGTTGACAAAATCTCATGCAGTGGATATATATAAGAGTTATTGTTTCATTGGTGTAGTGTGTTGGAAAGGTTTTGAGTGTGATCTTATGTATGTATGTGCGAATATCATTCAATTGCATAGCAGAGTGTGAAGAAGATTGAGCAAAGTGTGAAGAGTGAAAAGAGGAGTTTTTTGTGCTTAATTGGAACTGTAATGAGGCTTGTGCAGAAGCTACTTTTTTAGTTAATACCCTCCAGATTTTAATCCTATTTTGTATTTTTGGGTAGTGAGCCCCTTCTATAATTGAGCAGTGAGCTCTAAGCAGTGTTCTTGAATGCATGTCCATTCCCCTTTAGTGATTTCATTATACTTTTAACATGGTATAATCTTGTGGACTAACATCCACCGTGGTTTTTCCCCTAACAGGGTTTACACAAAAAAATTTGGTGTTCTTTGTCTCTCTTATTGTTAATTATTTATGGATAATTTCTTATTCATCAAATCTAAGATTAAGTTAAGTTTGAAAAGTTTATATTCAGTGACAACTGATTCACCCCCCTCTCAGTTGTTTGTCCTTGTTTTGTGAATAATTTGTATTAGAGTAGGTTCCTCTGAAGAAGTATAAAAGCTTGAGGTGATCCAAGATGGAAACATTCAAGAAGGACAGTGCAAGATTTGATGGAACTAACTACTCACTATGGAAAGTCAGGATGCAATGTCACCTAAGGTGTATTGGTGAAGCCTACTAGAAGATTACCAAAGATCCATATGTTATTCCTCATAATGGTCCCTCCACTACTGATGAGATCAAAGATGCTGAAAAAAATATTAGGGCTATTGAATCTTTGGTGAGTGCTCTGATAGATTCAGAGATGGCTAATGATGTAGGACTGTAGATAGCTCATGATATTTGGATGAAGCTAGAAATTTTTTATGAAGGACATGCATAAGTGAAGATGGCTAAGCTACAGAGTTTAAAAGGAAAGTATGAGAATTTGAAGATGGGTGAAGATGAAAATATCACTTCTTTTATGCAAATAGTAAATGAAATAGTGATGGGTATTACATGTGCTAATGGTTCTCTAGATGAGGATGAAATTGTGGCTAATATACTCAGATCCTTGCCTCCCTCCTACAAAGTGAAGCCTGCTAACACAATTTGTAAATAATGTTAGATGGGTAAACAAACTAGAGTCTCCTTCTGAAGCAAACAGTTTCATTCAAATGACTTGCTGGAGCTACTACATACTAACCTCTGTGGTCCCTCCAGAGTTAGAAGTATTCATGGAGAAAGGTAATTTATGTTGATTATTGATGATGACCCTAGAATGATATGGGCTTCCTTCTTAAGAGAAAAATGTGAAGCATTGCAAAAGTTCAAAAGTTTCATGGCTATGGCAGAAAATGAGAAAGGTCTAAAAATCAAGTATTTGAGATCTGATAGAGGTGGTGAGTTCATCTCCAGGGAGTTCAACTCCTTTTGTGAAGAATGTGGAATCAAAAGACAGTTATCTGCTCCCCAAACCCCTCAACAAAATGGAGTTGTAGAAAGAAAGAATATAAAAATTTTGGATGCTGCTAGAATAATGATGATAGAAGGAAATGTCCCCTAGAGTTATTGGAGTGAAGCTGTAAACATTGTTGTGTATACTTTAAATTGGGTAAATGTTAATGGCAATTCTGGTAAAACCCTTTTTAAGCTATGGTTTGGTTACAAGCCTACTGTTAAGTATTTCAAGATCTTTGGAAGCAAATGTTATATGAAGAGAAATGATGATATAGGAAAGTTTGATGCAAGAAGCCATGAAGGAATATTTTTTGGTTACTCTACTAAAAGCAAGGCCTACCGATGCTATAGCAGAAGACTGAGAAATATGGTTGAGAGTGCAAATGTCACAGTTGATGAGGATTCTATCAAATCATCCAGCTATTATGGATATGATTTAGATGAAGACAATACAAACAAAGGGAAGAATGTTTAGACATAGTATCAACTTCAAATTGTGCCATAGTTCCATATGTTCCAGTTGCTCTTGTAAAGAAACCTTAATTCATTTTGGTAAATCAAGTTAGGAAGTAGAGACAAGTGAAAGTGTAGAAGGAAGATCAAAAGAATCAGAAGTTCAAGAAAATTCCAAAATTTCAAGGAATGTAAAGCTAAACCATTCTGAAATCCAAATTATAGGAGATAAGAATAAAGGAGTACAAACTAGAAGAAATATTGCAGAAGAGTACTACCTGATTTCCAAGATTGAACCTAAAAATGTCACTGAAGCCTGCCAAGATGAACATTGGATGTAAGCTATGAAGGAAGAGCTTACACAAATTGAAAAGAATGACATGTGGATATAGGTTCCTATACCTAAAGAAAAAAATATGATTGGTACTAAATGGTTGTTTCAAAACAAGCGGAATGAACAAGGTGAAGTGGTCCAGAATAAATCAAGACTGGTATGTAAAGGGTATTCTCAGATGGAAGATTCAAAGCTTGTTGGTACTCCCATGGTGACCGGATGTAAGCTAACATAGAATGATGATTCTCCTAAGGAAAATAAAACTAGATATAGGTCAATGATTGGTGGATTTCTCTATTTAACCCAGACTAGACCAGATATTATGAATGTTGTATGTATGGTTGCCAGATTTTAGGATGATCCAAAAGAATCACATGTGACTACAGTTAAGAGAATCTTCAGATATCTAAAAGGAATAGTTGACTTTGGAATTTTGTATCCAAAGGATGATGATCTCACTTTGAGTGGATATACTAATGCGGATTGGGCTAGTGATGTAGATGACATGAAAAGTACTAGTGGTGGTGCTTTCTTCCTAGGGAAGAATTTGGTGTCTTGATTGACCAAAAGCAAAATTCCATTTCTCTATCTACTGCTAAAGCATAATATATTGTTGTTGCAAACAATTGTACTCAAGTGATATGGATGAAATAGATGTTGAAAGATATCAAGGAGGTATATGAAGAGCCTATTGCCATATACTACAATAATTCAACTGCAATAAATATTTCAAAGAATCTGGTACTATACTCTAAGACTAAACATATATCAATCAAGTTTCACTTCTTGAGGGAGAAACTGAATGAGAAAGAAGTCAGATTGGAGTATGTGCCTACTAAAGAATAGATTGTAGAAATCTTTACTAAACTATTGTCGAAGGATACTTTTGAGTATCTCAGAGGAATGCTAGGGGTAATTACCCCTCCTGATAAGAACTAAGAGATGAATTTACTTGCATCAATATGTGAGCTACATTGCTATATTCTAATTTGGATTGATGTTCCCATGGTTTCTACTCAGGGGGAGTAGTTAGATGTGCAGATATGTGGTTCAGAGCATGTATACGAAAAGGTCATGGTTACCTTTGCCATTGATGTCAAAGAGGGAGAAGTACAATGTGAAAAATCCTTTTAAGGGTCGAAGAGAAATTGAGGAGAAGAGTCAGAACCAAAGGGAAAGCAAGTGTGTTGGATTGATGGTATTTTTCACATCATGTGTTGCCATCAATGCCAAAGAGGGAGATTGTTGGATGTTGTGGATGTGTTACTGATATGTGGTTTTCATTGATGTCAAAACTATTAGCATTTGGTGTATTAGAGGTTGTATATGTCGAGGATATTGAGAAAATTGTAAAAGAAAGTGCTACAGGTTCCCAGTGGAATTGTGCAGGTCATGAAGGCATCTTTTTCTTTACATTGAATTTTAGTTGTTGTGGATTAAATGGTTTTTTGTTGAGTGTATCTAGATCATCTATCATAATTTTCAGAGGTTCACGTTTAACTTTGATCATGTTGTGGTCTAATAGTGTTTATGTGGTCTCTGTCAGTGTTCCTGAGTGAAGTTTGTGTGATTCTAGAAATCCCAATTGTTGTAGATTATCTTTGTTGTTTCTTGGTGCTCTTGGATGTTTCTAGATTGTGCTCTATCTTTGTGGTATGTCCACATTGATCGGTGTTCTTGTTGTTGAATATCTTTTCTTGCGTATATTCATTTTTTCTTGTTCTTGCCTGACATGTTGGTGGTAGCATGTTGTGGATCTTTGAGGTGAAATTAATTGAAGTCTTTTTGTGTTGGAGATATTAATTTGGGTCTCCACTATGTTGTGGTTGACCTTGGTGGATTCGTATTGAAAATTTATTTGTAAATTTGGGATGATATTGAAAATATGTTTTATTTTCCTGGCTGACTAAAGTTGTTGATGAAATCTCATGTAGTGGATATATAAGAGTGATTGTTTCATCAGTGTAGTGTGTTGGAAAGGTGTTGAGTGTGCTCTTATGTGTGTATGTGCAAATATCATTTAGTTGTAGAGCAGAGTGTGAAGAAGATTGAGCAAAGTGTGAAGAGTCAAAAGAGAAGGAGTTTTTTGTGCTTAATTGGATTTGTAATCAGGCTTGTGTAGAAGCTATTTTTTTAGTTCATACCCTTTGGATTTTAATCCTATTTTATATTGTTGGGTAGTGAGCCCCTTCTATAATTGAGTAGTGAGCTCTAGGTAGTGTGCTTGAATGCATGTGCATTCCCCTTTATTGATTTCATTATACTTTTAACAAGGTATAATGTTGTGGACTAACATCCACTATGGTTTCCCCCTAACAGGGTTTCCACATAAAAAATCTTGGTGTTCTTTGTCTCTCTGATGTGTTAATTGTTTATGGTTAATTTATTATTCATCAGATATGAGATTAATTTAAGTAAAGTTTGAAAATTTTATTATTCAGTGACAACTAATTCACCCCCCTCTTAGTTTTCTGCCCTTGTTTTTTCAAAACCCTCTTGTAATTGAGTAGTGAGCTCTAGGCAGTGTGCTAGAATGCATGTGCATTCTGATTAATACTTCTTTATAATTTTAATAGGGTATAATTTTGTGGACTGACATCCACCGTGGTTTTTCCCCTAATAGGGTTTCCACATAAAAAAAATGGTGTTCTCTACGTGTCTGATGTGCTGATTGTTTATGGTTTATTGTTCATTCGTCAAATTTGAGATTAAAGTTAAATTAAGTTTGAAAAGTTAAATATTCTGTGACAACTGATCCACACCCCTCTTAGTTGTTTGTCCTTGTTTTTCCAACAATTAGTATCAGAGATGGTTCCTCTAAAGAAGTTTAAAAGCTTGAGGTGATTTGAGATGGCATCATACAAGAAGGACAATCCTAGATTTGATGGAACAAACTACTCACTATGGAAAGCTAGAATGGAATGTCATTTGAGATGTTTAGGAGAACCCTTCTAGAAGATTACAAAGAACATATATACTATTACTCAGAATGGTCCTTCCACTCCTGTTGAGATTAAAGAAGCTAAGAATAATATTAGGGCCATGGAAGCTTTGCTAAGTGCTCTGAAAAATTCAAAAATGACAAATGTGATAGGTTTGAAGACAACTCATGAGATGTGGATGAAGTTGGAGACTTTGTATGAAGGAGATGTACATGTGAAGGTCGCTAAGCTATAGAGTTTGAAAGGAAAGTATGAAAATTTGAAGATGGTAGAAGATCAAAATATTTCTTCTTTTATGCAAAGAGTAAATGAAATTGTGATGGGTATTAGATGTGCCGGTGGTATTCTAGATGAATAGGAAATTGTAGCTAAAGTGCTCAAATCATTGCCTCCCTCTTACAAGTCAAAATCTCATGCTATTGAAGTGTTCAGTTTAGTAACAAATGTGACAAGAGATATGCCAATTGGTAAACTTTCCACTTTTGAGTTGAGTGAATTTGGTGATTCTACCCCCAAGACTGAATCTACATTTAAGGCTTTTGTATCTAGAAGAAACAAGAAAAGATATGATCCAAGAGAAAGTTGTAGAAAGACATTCAAGTATGAGGAAGAGATGAAACAACTTGAAGATGAAGAAAGAGATGTAGAAGAGTTGGAAGCACTGATTGTAAAGAAAGAAGGTAGAAGACAAGGTAAGTATAAATAAAAGCTTCCTATCAAATGTTTTTCTTCTAGTAAAATAGGTTATTCTACTTCAAGGTGTCCTGAAAGAGTTCCTAGGTCTAATCCCTACAAACCTAAATTTGGAAAGAAATGTTATTTTTTCTGAAAAAGGTATGACTGATGAAGAATCTAATAAAGAAAATGGAAATGAAGATGATTGGGTTTTCATTGCTATCAAGGAAAATAGTCCAGTGGCTACTGAATCTGCTAAAGTTGAGAAAGCTCTTGCAGCTTGAATTGAAGAGAAGGATGAATGGGTTATAGACAAAAGATGCTCACATCATATGACTGGTGACAAAATAAAATTTGTAAGTTTAGATAAATATGACATTGGGGTTGTAAGATTTGGGGATAATAATGGTTGTGTGATTCGTGGCAGAGGATCTATTTGTCTTGGTGGAAATTATAACACTAATGATGTACTTCATGTTGAACACTTGAAGCACAACTTGTTGAGTGTTGGAAAAATGGTGGAAAAGGGTTATGATCTTCAGTTCAAGGATGGAAGATGCAAGATACTTGGATGCTTTTGAAATGTAATTGCTTTAGGTAAATAGACAAAAGGTAATAGTTTTCACCTAAGTGCTACTGATGGAAGTTGTTTATTTTTTTGAGTAGATGAAAGATGGTTGTGGCATAGAAGGTTGTGTCATGTGAATTTTGATAACATTGTCAAAGTAAATTCCACTCTAGCAATAAGAGATCTACCTAAGCTAGTGAAGCCTGCTAACACAATATGTAAGGAATGTTAGATGGGAAACTAGACAAGAGTTTCCTTTCAGAGAAAACATCATTCTAATGGAATATTGGAGCTATTGCATACTGATTTGTGTGGTTCCTCTAGAGTCAGAAGTCTAAAAGGAGAAAGGTACTTTATGTTTCTTATTGATGATTACTCTAGAATGATATGGGTTGCTTTCTTAAGAGAAAAATGTGAAGCATTATAAAAGTTCAAAAGTTTCAAAGCTATGGTAGAGAATGAGATAGGTCTAAAAAATAAATTCCTAAGGCCAGACAGAATTGGTGAGTTCACTTCCCAGGAGTTCAATTCTTTTTGTGAAGAGCATGGAATCAATAGATAATTATCTATTGTATGAATCCCTCAACAGAATGGAGTTGTTGAGAGAAAGAACATAACACTTATGGATGCTACTAGAACAATGATGATAGAAGGAAATCTGCCTCACATCTATTGGAGAGAAACTCTAAACACTATTGTGTACACTTTAAACTAGGTAAATGCCAATGGTATCTCTAGTAAGACTCCTTTTGAGCTATGGTTTAGTTATAATCCTATTGTTAAATATTTCAAGATATTCGGAAGAAAATGTTATATTAAGAGAGATGGGGACATAGGAAAGTTTGATGCAAGAAGCGATGAAGGAATATTTCTGGGTTACTCTACTAAAAGTAAGGCTTACTGGTGCTATAATAAAAGATTGAGGAAAATGGTTGAAAGTGCAAATTTCAGAGTTGATGAGGATTCTACTAGATCATCTAGCTACTATGGATATGATTCTGATAACCAGCAGGATAGTACAGATAAAGGGAAGAATGCTCAGACACAAAATCAAGTTCAAAGTGTTCTAGTAAATCAAGAAAGTCAGGAAGGAGAGACAAGTGGAAGTGTAGAAGAAAGAAAAAAAAGAACTAGAAGTGTGAGAGAATCCTAAAGTTCTAAGGTATATAAGGTTAAAGGGTATGTGTAGGATCATCATGGAAAAAATAGACCCTCAAGTGGCAAAAAAATTCAAAAAAATTAGAGTTAGGAAACTTGACATAAAAATTTGAATAAGTTATCTATAATATTTCAAATATATGTAAGAATAGAATATGTAGAAAATTGAATATAGTTTCTAAACTACTAGGTTTGTTTAAAAATAAATAAAATCTAATTGGTGAAAATTTGAAATTTCAATGCAGTGGTACTTAAATTTTAGGGAAAAAATAAGAAGTAGGTGTCTTTCTGACCACCCTAACCACAATAAAATGATAATATTTTTTTATAATATTTTAGATATAAGTAGAGGACTCATGCCCCGATGTGATGCATATTTTTTGTAATTTTTTTTCCGTAAATAATTAATTATGATTTTTATTACAAATTTTAAAAAATATAAAAACTCGTATGTCTGACCACCCTAACTTGGTCAAAACTTCATGAAATTCATTTTTTCTTTTTTTAATCCTATAGTGTGTGAAGCATAGAATTTGACACATGTTTTGGATTCAAAAATTGTGATACCATTTGAAAGGTACAAATGTTTTTCAATCAACTTATCAATTAGGACATTTGTCATAATTTGAATAGAAAATGAATAATAATTACTTATTAAATTCAAAATAAAGCATAATTTATATCGGTGGAAAGCTGATAATCTCCTTTAAAAACCCTTTTTTCTTCATCAATTTTGGGTAAAAAATAGTTGTCAGCCACATACCTATCATATTGCCATTTTTTGGCCCATCATGAGCCTACACATACCCTAAATCATTCTAAAAATCAAATTATAGGAGATAAGAATAAAGGTGTGTAGACTATAAGAAGGATAGCAGAAGAGTATTGCTTGATTTCCAAGACTAAGCCCAACAATGTCAATGAAGCTTGTAATGATGAACACTGGATGGAAGCTATGAAGGAAGAACTTATGAAAATTGAAAAAATAATGCATGGATTCTTGTTCCCAGACCTAAAGATTAAAATGTGATTGGTACTAAATGGGTCTTTCAAAATAATTTGAATGTACAAGGTGAACTGATCTAAAATAAAGCAAGACTGGTATGCAAAGGATATTCACAAATGGAAGGCATTGATTTTGAAGAAACTTTTTCCCTTGTTGCCAAAATTGAAGCTATAAGATTATTTCTTGCTTATGCTACATATAAGAACTACAAGGTTTATCAAATGGATGTGAAGTAAGCCTTTCTGAATGGTGAATTAGAAGAAGAGGTATATGTTGAACAACCTGATGGATTTCAACTAACTAATAAGGAAGACATGGTTTGTTGATTGAAGAAAGCTCTATATAGACTCAAGCACGCCCCTAGTGCCTGGTATGCTAGACTAGATAAATACTTATTGAAGCTTGGATTCAATAAAGGTACTACTGACAACAACTTATATTTCAAGTTGGATCATGATAAAGAGTTGATTATTGAGGTCTTTGTTGATGACATTATTTTTGGGGGAGATGATCTATGTATGAAGTTTGCTGATGAAATGAAAAGTGAATTTGAGATGAGTATGATTGGAGAGATGAAATTCTTTTTGGGATTGTAAATCACTTAGTTAGACAATGGAATTTTCATATCTCAGTCCAAATGTGTTAGAGAACTACTGAAGAAGTTTGGGATGGATGACTCAAAGCTTGTTGGTACAGCCATGGTAACCAGATGTAGGTTAACATAGAATGATGATTCCCCTAAGGAAAATCAAACAAGATATAGGTCAATGATTGGTGGATTGTTGTATATGACTCAGACCAAACCAAACATCATGAATGTTGTGTATATGGTAGCTAGATATCAAGCTGATCCAAAAGAATCCCATGTGACTGTTGTAAAGAGAATTTTTAGATAGCTGAAAGGAATAGTTGATTTTGGACTTTGGTATCCTAAAGATAATGATCTTACATTGAATGCATATACTGATGTAGATTCCATTTCCCTATCTACTGCCAAGGCGGAGTATATTGCTACTGCAAATAATTGTACTCAAGTGTTGTGGATGAAACATATATTGAAAGATATTAGAGTAGTATATGATGAGCCTATTGCCATATACTGTGACAAATCAAGTGCAATAAACATATCAAAGAATCTAGTTCTACATTCTATGACCAAGCATATATAAATCAAGATTCACTTCTTAAGAGAGAAAGTGAGTGAGAAAGAAGTCAGATTGGAGTATGTGCCTACCAAAGAGAAGATTGCAAACATTTTCACCAAGTCGTTGCCGAAGGATAATTTTGAGTATCTCAAAGGGATGCTAGGGGTGATTACCCCTCCTGTTATGAACTAGAGATGCATTTACTTGCATCAATCCATGTGCTTAATTGCTACATTCTGATCTGGATTGATGTTTCTGTGACTGCTACTCAAGGGGATTAGTCAGATGAGGAGATATGTGGTCCAAAGCTTGTATGTGGAAAGATAATGTTTATCTTTTCCATTGATGTCAAAGGGGGAGAAGAGCAATGTGAAAATATTTCTAGAAGAGAAGAGTTGAGGAGAGTTGCATTAATGTTGTTTTTCACATCATGTGTTTCAATCAATGCCAAAGGGGGAGATTGTTGGATGTTGTGGTTTTGTTGTTGATATGTGGTTTTCATTGATGCCAACACTATTATCACTAATGTATTGAAGGTTGCATATGTTGAGGATATTGAGAAAATTGTAAAAGAAAGTATTGCAAATTCCTAGTGGATCAATGAAGGTCATGAAGGTGTCGAACTCAATACATTGATGATCAGTCATTGTGGATTAAAGGTTTTATTATTGTTTGTATCTAGTTTATCCATCAGAAGTTTCAGAGGTCCATGTGAAGATTTGGTCTTGTTAAGGATAGTTGTGTTCTTGTAAGGAAAGCAGAGGTGCGGAAACAACTTTCCTAACGTCAAAACCACAAGGGAGTAAGCAAATTGTACTTTTAATTTTCTAACTACAGTCCAATTAAGACACACATGAAAGATATACAAAAATAGAGAAAATACACAAAGACAAATGAAACAAAAAATTTTACATGGGAAACCCTTTCGAGAAAAAACCCACCACACCAAACTATATCTCTATGTATTACAGTAACAAAATTACATACAATCAAAAAGACAACTTTCTGGTGTTAGTCACAGTAGCTTATTCTCACTATTCAGACTCTCTCAGAAAAGCTCTCATGCAATTTGATAAACTCATCACACTGTTCATAATAGAATCGATCTGCTTTAAATAGTCTCTCTCTGATTTTCCAACAATGCATTCTTACCCACCATTTCCAACCAAAGACAATTTCCATTCAAGTCCTGATTTTTCCCTGCATGCAATTTTTCCAGTGTTACAACTGATGCATAAAATCTACAGTCATCATGTTTTAAAACTACTTCTTGTGATTGGCCCATAACTCTCCACATAGGACGATTAGACTAGTCAAGAGTGGTCAACTTTGTTGGCATATCGGTGAGACACACATAGTGTCTCCCCGATGCCACAGAGTTTCTCTAACGTCATCACTATAGCTTCCCCGAGTCAGCAAGATGCTATAATGACTGTAACAGGTTATACCGAAACCAACAATGTCCAATATGATCCTATCGGCAAGGATTTCCCTTATCGGCGAGACACAACAAATTCACCAGTCTCAGCGAGCAAATAGTCTATCGAAAAGACAGTACATCTTAGCCAAGACCTTCTGTTGAGTTCCTTGCACTACACTAAAACCTTTGATGAGTCGGCGAGACTTATCATCTTTGCCAGGACTTCATACCGAAACCCTCAGTCATACCGATGACTACCATTCAGTAAGACCTATACCGAAAACATCTCATCATCAGCAAGACATTTTAATGTCGCTAGGACATCATAACAAAGCTATTGAGATATCCTAATAACCATATGATAGCCCAACATCAACAAGACATTCTGCAGATCACCAAGACTTGTGTTTGTCACCGTGACATCTCTCTGAGCTCACTACGCTTTACCGAAAGCTTATGTCGGCAAGACATGAGACTTTCGCCATGACATTTCATCGAGCTTCCAAAGTTGGCCAAAATACATTTTTTGGCAAGACTCAAGACTTTCGCCGAGACATCTCCTCGCAACTCGAGAGTTACACCGATGAGATCAACTATCACCCAAAGTTCTTCTGATCACCAAAAGATCATGTTGAACTTAGAGAGTCACAGCGATAGTCTCTTCAGCAATACATGAACCCTGTCATGGTGACATGAACCTATTAGCTAGATTTAGAACATATTTTTGTCACTCAGACTTGAACAGTGTCACTGCGACTTTTCTCTTCAGGAGTTCTATGATAGTAGGAATTGAGGCACATATTCCAACAAGGTCCCACTTGACAAAGATCTTATTGACACCTCCAGAGCATAACAAAACTACTGAGATTCATGGGCCAAGAGGCCCATCGAACTGGCACACGAACTAAACTAGTTTGTGCTCACAAGCTTCATCAATGCATCTGCAACATTCTCTAGAGTATCCACTTTCTCCAAAGAGACCTTCCCATCCTCCACCATATCTCATACAAAATGATACTATACATCTATATGTTTCGTCCTGGCATGGAAAGTAGGATTCTTTTCCAAACATATAGCACTCTAGTTGTCACGGTAGATAGTAATCTTTTATGCATTAAAGCCAATGTTAGAACAAAAATGTTTTAAGCAGATTGCTTCTTTATAGGCATGAGTGGCTGCCATGTATTTTTCCTCTGTAGTAGACAAAGTGACTACAGCTTGTCACTTGCTCATCCAACTCATTGAACCACCATTCATCATGAAAATATATCCACTAGTGGATCTTCTGCTATCAATGTCCCCTACCCAATTAGAATCTACATAACATTGGATGCTGAGAGTCTTCTGTGATTCAACCAAGTTACCATTGTAACACAAAGCATAGTCTAAAGTGCCCTTCAGATATCTAAACACTCTCTTCACAACATCCCAATGTGTTCTTCTAGAATTAGCTATAAACCGACTAAGAACTCCCACTGGTTGGGCAATGTCTTGCCTTGTACAGACCATAGCATACATAAGACTGTCAACTGCACTTGCATAAGGCACATTGGTCATGTCCTCCATCTCTGAAGAAGATTTTGGACAATCCTCAGCAGATAGCTTCGTTCCCTGTGTAACTAGAACAACTAACTGCTTGCATTCAATCATACAAAGTCTCTGTAGAATAGTCATGACATATTTACTCTGATTGAGCCAAAGCTTTCTATTTTTTCCATCTCTGGTTATTTCCATTCCCATAATGTACCTTGATGCACCAAGATCTTTCATTTCAAACTTTGTAGACAACTGAGACTTAAGATCAAAAATCATTTGCTTACTATTTCCTATAAACAACATATCATCAACATACAGAGCAATAATAAGAATTTGATCACTTTAAGATTTGTAATACACACATTGATCACATTTTGATCTTACAAATCCCAAAGACAACGCAAACGTGTCAAACTTTTGGTACCACATTCTAGGAGATTGTTTTAAACCATATAGAGATTTCTTCAACTTGCAAACTAGCCTTTCCTTACCTTTTACCACAAAGTGCTCTAGCTGGGACATATAAATTTATTCTTCAAGATCACCATGAAGAAATGATGTTTTCACATCCATCTATTCAATCTCTAAATCATATGCTGATGCAAGTGACAAAAGGAATCTAATGGATGTCAGATTAGCTACAGGAGAAAAGATTTCTCCATAGTCAATTCCCTCTACCTAGGAATAACCTTTTGCAACCAGCCTTGCTTTATATTTTTCTACACTGCCATTTAGACCAATTTTCTTTTTGAATATCCATTTGTAGCCTACATATTTTCTTCCTTTAGGAAATGGAACCAAACTCTAGGTGTCATTCTTTTCTAATGATGTCATTTCTTCATTCATGGCTTCCAACCAAGAGTTTGAATCAGACATTTTAAATGCCTCTTTTATAGTCCTAGGTTCATCAGTGCTAGAGATTAAAGCATAGGCACAAGTAGACTCTATTAAAGAAAACCCATACCTTTCAGGTTGCTTTCTTTCATGAGTTGACCTCCTCATAGGCTGAGGCTGAGGTGGTTCTTCTTCATCTTCAGAACTTTCAAAACTACTTGAGCTCTCCTCAGTGTCAGGTAAATTTTTATTTTTCAATTCCTCTTTATCTAGTGTCTAAGGAATTTCTGCAACATCCTTTTCATTTTATGATTTCTTCTCTGACTGCAGATCCAATGTAGAAGGTTTCAGCTCATGAAAGATAATGCGTCTTCTGTGCAAAACCTTCTTAGTATCAGGGTTCCAAAGCTTGTATCCTTTTATTCCAGTGCTATAGCCAATAAAGATACACTTCACATCCTTGTTTTCCAACTTAGATCTTTTTTCAAATGGCACATATGCATATGCCTCACAGCCAAAGACACAAATATGTTTCAAAGAGGGATTCTTTCTAGACCATGCTTCCAAAGGTGTCTTCTCAACAAGAGCAGAGTTCGGAGAGTGATTTACCAACATGTTGTAGAGATTGTTTCAACCCAAAACTTCTCCTCCAGGCTAGCACTGCTTAGAATACTTCATGCTCTTTCCATTATCATCCTATTGAACCTTTTAGCAACTCCATTTTACTATGGAGTATAAGGTGTAGTCTTATGTCCTTTGATCCCATGATCTTTATAGTACCTTTTGAATTATTTTGAACAAAACTCACTGCCATTGTCAGTCCTTAAACACTTTATTTTCTTACCAGTCTGATTTTTAACAATGTTTTTAAATTCCTTAAACTAACTGAACACTTCTGATTTACTTTTCAAAAAATATACAAATGTCCTTCTAGAATAATCATTAATAAATGATAGATAGTATCTTGATTTAGACAAAGAAGGGACATTCACTGGACCAAACACATCAAAATGTATATAATCAAGTAAACTAGAAGTTTTGTGAGGACTGGAATAAAATGAAACATGGTGATGCTTTCCATATATGCAATGTTCACAGAAATCAAATTCAAGATTACAATCTTCAAACCCTTCTACCAGGTTTTTATTTTTCAAAATTTTAAAACCTTTTTCACCAATGTGGCCAAGCCTATGATGCCAGAGCATAGTCTTCTCTATTGGAAGTTTAATATGGAGTTTACACCATCAAGAACGTTTTCCTTCTTTTCTTCATGAGCATCCTTAAGTGACTTTGTAGAGACACTATTGCGTTGAATAACTTGTGCATCTAGCTTGTACAAAGTACCAATTTGACCACCCCTAGCCAGCACCATAGAGCCTCTAGTCATTTTGCAGCCATTTCCCGAGAATGTGACCTGCACTACGATATCATTCAGCTTACTTACAGAAATTATAGTTCAAGCCAGACCTGGTATGTGCATTACATCATTGATTCCCTTTACTCTTCCATCAGGGAATTGAATTCTGACTCTTCCACGACCAAAAATTTTCAAAGATGAATCACTTGCCAAATACACCTTTCCACCATTGTATTCTTCATACTCTGTGAACTATTCTGTATGAGATGTCATGTGGAAAGATGCTCCAGAATCAATCAGCCAGACATCATCTGATGCCCGTGTAGCCAACGCTGCAATGAAGGCATCTGTATCACTATGAGAAGAATCATTGCCAGAAGAATTCTTCTTCTTCTTTTTCTCCTGCTTGCAATCCTTTCAGACATGACCAGGTTGCCCACAATTCTAGCCTTTCACTTTGGAATTCTTACCAGGAGACTTTGATCTCCCTTCTGATTTTGATCTAGACTTCTTGTCCTTCTTATTGTCTTTCTCCTTGGGTCTACCTCTGACAGCCAAAGCCTCCTTTGCCATCTCAAAATATTTTCTTCTCATTTCTTTCAATAACAGAGAAACAACATCTTCCATCTTGAAAGTGGATATCGTACTCCCAATAGCCATCACCAGATGATCCCAACAATCTGGTAAAGAACACAGCAACAACATGCAACGATCTTCATCTTCTATCTTCACACCAACAGATGTCAACTGAGCAATCAACATGTTGAAAGTATTTAAGTGATTAGTAATAGATCCTCCTTCCTGCATTCTCAAAGAATACAACTTCTTCCTCAAGAACAACTTATTCACCAAGGACTTGCCCTGATAAATAGATGCTAATATTTTCCACAAAGAAGAGGCAGTATTTTCTTCATGCACATTCAGAAGAACAGAGTCTGCCAAACAGAGCCTTATCAACCCTTTTGATTTTCTATCTGCTAGGTCCCAATCCTTTTGCTTCATGCTTTGAGGTATTGTTCTAGACATAGCAGTCCAAAGATCTTGATCAACTAACATATCTTCCATTTTGAGTTTCCACAACACAAAATTGCTACCATTGAATTTCTCTATTTCTATCCTACAGGATGTGCTCACCATCTTAATCTGTAATTAAATTAACAGACCTCTACTAGACTCCCACTTGAAAAGGATTTAACACAAAAAACCCAACCCACTCACAAGGACAACACAATTGGTTAGGCTCTGATACCACTTGTAAGGAAAGAAGAGGTGCGGAAACAACTTTCATAATGTCAAAACCATAGGGGAGTAAGCATACAGTACTTTTAATTTTCTAACTATAGTCCAATTAAGACACACATGAAAGATATACAAAAATAGAGAAAATATACAAAGACAAATCAAACAATAGATTTTACGTGGGAAACCCTTTCGGGAAAAAACCCACCACACCAAACTGTATCTCTTTGTATTACAGTAACAAAATTACATACAATCAGAAAGACAACTTTCTAGTGTTAGTCATAGTTAGCTTATTCTCACTATTCAGACTCTATTAGAAAAGCTCTCATGCAATTCGATAAACTCATCACACTGTTCATAACAGAATTGATCTGCTTTAAATAGTCTCTTTCTGATTTTCCAATAGTGCATTCTTACCTGCCATTGCCAACCAAAGACAGTTTCCATTCGAGTCCTGATTTTTCCTTGCATGCAGTTTTTCCAGTGATGCAACTGATGCATAAAATCTACTATTGTCATGTTTTAAAACTGCTTCCTATGATTGGCCCACGATGCTCCACATAGGATGATCAGACTAGTCAAGAGCATTCAACTCTATTGGCATATCAGTGAGACACACATAGTGTCTCCCCGATGCCACAGAGTTTCTCTAACATCATTGCTATAGCTTCTCCAAGTCGGAAAGATGCTACAATGACTATAATAACTTATATCAAAACCAACGATGTCCAATATGATCATATCGGCAAGGATTTCCCTTATTGGCGAGACACATAGTGAACTCACCAATCTCAGCAAGCAAACAGTCTATCGGCAAGACACTACGTTTTCACCAAGACCTTTTGTCGAGTTCCTTGTGCTACATCGAAACCTTTGATAAGTAGGCAAGACTTTTTGTCTTCGCTACTGAAGCCCTCAGTCATATCGATGACTAACATTCAGCAAGACCTATACCAAAAACATCTCATCATCGACAAGACATTTTAATGTCACTAAGACATCATAACGAAGCTATTGAGATATCCTGATAACCATATGATAGCCTGACATTGATGAGACATTCTACAAATCGCCAAGACTTGTGTTTGTTGCTATGACGTCTCTCCGAGCTCACTATGCTTTACCGAAAGCTTATGTCGGCAAGACATGAGACTTTCGTTGTGAAATTTCATTGAGCTTCCAAAGTTGGCCCAAAGAAATCTATCGCCAAGACTCAAGAATTTCACTGAGACATCTCCCTGCGACACGAGAGTTACACCGATGAGATCAACCATTGCCCAGAGTTCTTCTGATCGCCAAAAGATCATGCTGAACTCAGAGAGTCACAGTGATAGTCTCTTCAGTAAGACATGAACCCTATCATGGTGACATGAACCTATCAACCAGATTTAGAACAGATTTTTTTCACTCAAACTTGAATAGTGTCACTGTGGCTTTTCTCTTCAGGAGTTCTATGATAGTAAGAATTGAGGCACATATTCCAATAGTTCTATCAGTGTTTCTATGGCTTCAGTCATTGTTCATGATTGAAGTTGGTATGATTCTAGTAATCCCAATTGCTATAGATGTTTCTCTATTGTTTCTTGATGTTGAAGGATGTTTCTAGATCATGCTCTATCTTTGTTGCATGTCCACATTGGTTAGTTTGCTTGTGGTTGGTGATTTTTCTCTTGTGTGTTCAATTTTTTTGTTCTTGGCTGACATGTTGGTTGTAGTGTGTAGTGGATCTTTGGAGATTAAAATTTGAGTGTTTGGCACGCTCGAGGAGGTTGTTTTAAGTCTTCATCACATTGTGGCCAATGGTCTTTGATTTGCATGGAAAATTTATTTGTAAATTTGGGCCAACATTGTGTATATGTTTTATATTTTGTTTTGGTTGACGATGTTGATGTAATTCATGTTGTGGATATATAAGAGAGATTGTTTGTTTAAATTGAAGTGTGTAAGAAGTGCAAGTGTGAAGTGTGCAAGTCATGTGTGTGAACATTGTTCAGATCATTCAAAGGTAGAGAAAAGTGTGAAAAAGAGTGAAGAAGGTTGAAGAAGTGTTCACGTGCATAACTGGAACTATAACCTGGCATTAGCAGATGCTATTTTCTCAGTTCACAGTCTGGATGGTTTTAATCTGAATCTTTCTAGGGAAATGAGCCCTCTTGTAATTGAGCAGTGAGCTCTAGGTAGTGTGCCTAAATCCATCTGCATTCCCATTGATACTTCTTTATACTTTTAATAAGGTTTAATTTTGTGGACTAACATCCATCGTGGTTTTTCCCCTAACAGGGTTTCCATGTTAAAAAGAATTTGGTGTTCTCTATGTGTCTAATTTTCTAATTGTTTATGGTTTATTGTTCATTCATCAGATCTAAGATTAAAGTTAAATTAATTTTGAAAAGTTAAATATTCTATGACAACTGATTCACTCCCCCTCTCAGTTTTTTGTCCTTATTTTTCCAACACTACTATCCAACATTTCTTCTTCTCTTCCTGTGTCTTTGTAGATTTAGACATCTTAGAAGCTTGGAAATCATTAATAATCAAGTTACAAAGTTATTTAGGTCTTCTCTTCATCAGACAAGTCAAAATATCAACAAAAACTCACTTTCAGGTTTAAAAATCAAAGTTTTGGAAGTAGACACATTTAGAGAATCAAAGTACAGACCGAGAGCTCCAGATTCCACCTTTGAATATTAAAAAATTCAAAAAGTGGACTCATTCACCATGGGTGGAAAATGAGTTCCACTCCAAGGTCATTTTTTGGTTTTTTGCATTTTTAGACACCCTTTTGTCTGAAATGGGTTCCAAAACCATTTTGCAGAGTTGGAACTAATTCACTCAGAATGGTGAATGAGTCCCACCAAGCCTAAAAAAAACATTAGCAGTATTTCCAGAATCCATTTCCAGTCTCCATCCATATTCTAGGCATGCACTTTAAGTCTCATCCATTCCCATTTAGTTTTGCATTCATTTCAAGGTATTTTTGCATTACATAATGCATTTTCAAACAAGTTACATTTCTTAGGTTTTACATTAATAATTCATTTCTTTTATTAGTTTCTTGCATTCAAACATTTCACCTAGGCATATTACATCCACTTTCCATTTATTATCACATTAACTTTGAGTGTAACATTGTGTATTTTGGCCCATCTTTCCCCTTTTAGGTGAAAAACCCTAGAAGTGGTAGAAAGAATTAGGGTGACAAAAATCTATGTTACATTTTGGTGAACCTGCTTTTCGAACATCTTAAATTTTTTGATTTGGAGTCCATTTTCATCCTAGTCCTAGTTTGCATTGACTTTGCATTTGAGTTGCATTGGTTAATTTCCATCTAGGGTTTCAAATTTTTGCATTAGTAAAAGGGTCATTTAGCTTGTGTTTTTGCATATAGTTTCCTTAAAAAAAATTGAAATTCTACATCTCCATCTTAGGTCTACATCTTACAACATTAAACACAAATTTTTTCTCAAAATTTCTAAATTTTTTGCAAAGAACCAGTATTGGGACTCATTCGCCATGTTGGGAAAATCAGTCCCTATCCAATTTTTTAATTGACTGTTACAACATCAAAAACCCATTTTTGTGCTCCCTAAGCCTCTTAGTATCATATAGTATAAGTCTGTAAAGTTTCTTGAATGTTTATTTTATGCATCTAGCTCAAAAACATCATTTTAGATTACTTGTTCTTCAAATCACTTCATTTGTACACATCCTTACATATGAAATGCTTCCATTTCTGCAATTTTTGCATAAGATTGATAAAATTACTTTTCAATTTTGCATATACAATATTTCTATTCATAAAATGTTGCATATGTTTGATCAAAGTGTTTTTCATTCTTGCATGTACATTGTTTGCATTCTTCAAATCTTGCATATACTGGATAAGAATGTTTTATATCTTTGCATATACATTGTTCATATTGCTAAAACAATGCACAAAATGGTTATGTGTGCTTTTCATTCTTATGAAAACAATGCTAGTACCTTACATCTTTAAACATGTTAAGAAACATTCCTTGTCCCCTCTCAATGGGAGTGTTTTAGTGAAAGAGACTACAACTTCGGCCATTCCTAACGATCATACTTGTTCTTCTCATAATATCTCTCCTCTTGGTGATGAAGATATTTTAGTAGAAGAATCAGTTAATGAGAGTTTTGAGAATCTTAGTTATTTCTCTCTTTTTACTTATCTTAGTGGACACAACATTCACAACCAACATAACACAACCTTAGATGATCATGACATTACAATTTCTTTTTCTCCTAGTATTTCTCCTTGTTGTGAAGATGATACTTTGATATTAGAAAACCTATTTTTTGAAGATCATGAGAATCTTATTTGTCCCCCTTCACCTCAAAAAATTCTTCTTAAACAAGACAATAGAACTATAGGTAATCATGACAACATTTGTCCTTCTCCTAGTTGTGAAGAAGATACTTTGTTGTTAGAAAACATAATTGATGAGGGTCATGAGAATATTCCTTGTCCCTATTCACTTACCAAAACCTTTCTTGGGTAATAAAATTCATCCATTGAACATTCTCCTAATCGTGATGAAGTCATTTTCAAAGAACCAACCTTAGAATGTCAAGAAAATTCAGTTTGCAGTTCTTCTAGAAACCCTCCTCTTGGGAAGGATATCATGATACAAGACAAGAACCACAATAATGATATAGACTCTCACTTGCTAAGGGATGTTAACATTATTCAACCTCAACTCATCCTTTACCCCCTTCACATAAACCTTCACCTCAAAACAAACCTAAACTTTTCCTTTACCTACCTAAGAATAATTTATCACAACAACTGAGTTATAATACTATTACTCATATATATAACACTCAAAATAATCTATAACTACAGCAACCAACCCCAACACCCTTGCCTTTTCCAAATCCTATCCTCCCTAGACCTATCTTACCAGGTCTTCCTAGTGTAAAGGAGTACATTATTGTTGAACAACTAAAGAATACTCTTGCTAAAATCTCATTATGGGACCTTATTCAAGCCTCCCCTCACTATCACAAATGATCCAATGAGCCTTGCAAATATTTCTTGTCCCTTCTAATGTGAAACCACTAACATAGAAGCCATGATCCAAGGAATAAATGTTGACATTGTTTTCCATGAAAGCGAAATCCCCCCTTTGGAAGTGCAAAAACAAAATGAAGCTTTCATGGTAATTGCTCAATACAATTGGATAGGGATAAAGTGAACTCTTATTGATAATAGTTATGCCCTTAATGTGTGTACTACGAATCTCCTTGATAAATTGTGTGTTGACAAGTCACAAATAATACATGATTTTGTATCTATTCAAGGATTTGATAATACAACAAAGCAACCACTCGGTGTAATTACTTTTCCTATTATAGTTGGGGTGGCTACTTTGCAAACTCCTATTCATGTCATGCCTTATGATCTTTCATATAATCTTCTTTTAGGCAGAACATGGATTCATGAGATGAATATAGTGCCTTCAACCCTTCATCGTATAATTAAATATGTCTATAGCAATAACAATTATCAAGTTGAAATGGACCTCGAGCTTGAAAGTTGCTTGCACCTTGAAAAAGGAGCTACGAGTCCTCTGAAAACATTCATTCCAACATTCAATATAGATTCTCTTGAAATTGAACAAAACAATGAGGAATCAGTGTCTAAATTATTTGGTGATGATTGGGGATCCTTAGAATTCACACCATCATTTATGGGAAATTATATACTCACACAAAAGAAATATGAGAAACAAGAAAAACCAACCATCACAACAACTCAAAATTTTGCACAATCTTCTCAACCATAGATATCTCCTCTACTTTGGAAGAAAATACAACATACACAACAACCTTTAATGAACACAATAATGAACAACCACCCAATTCCAAAGCAATGAAAAATATTTATGAAAAAGGTTATGAGCTCATGAAACACTTTGGTTATAGTGGAAAGGGATAGAGCAGGGTATCCACAACCCTATAGAGCCTAACACACAAAACAACTCATGGTCTTGGTTATTGTCCTTTGATCAAGATCAACAAAACTTCACTCAACATAAAAAATCTCACACAACACACTCCTAAATCATCCTTAATAGTCATCCATCCTGAACTCCTCAACACTAGTGGTCTTGAAAATCATCCTTTACCAAATATGACAAAAGCAACTACACCTTCACTTAATGTCAATGTCATCTCGCAAAATGTTCATGATTTGAGTCCGTAAGCTTTTATACCCTCCTATAATTGAGAGAACAAAATATCGCAATCTCAACTGTCTTGCATAGATATGACAAATAATACTAAGCAAGGGATATCTTTGTCACAAAACACAAGACCACCTTCTACCACTAATCAAGAGGGTATCTTGTCGATACTCATCCAAGATCACTTGACCACCCTCCATCTTAGAACTCGAAACAAATGTTCTTACAAGACTTCATTCTATCCCTATCATCATGTTCATGGTCACTCCACTAATGAATGTATGCTTTGAGTCATAAAATCCAATATTTTCAAGAGTTTGGTATGCTTCCCTCTATGTGGGGAGCTAATTCCTCTAATTGATACTAATTTTCACTCTCACCTACATTTCATCAATCGTTTTGACTCACCTTTGTCTAGTACTCAATGGGGGCAAGGGGTTTTGTATCCTCATCCTCATATGTCACTTGCGGTTTCCTCCTTTAGCTATTCGTTAATCTTTCATGAACATATAAGGGCAAGGTTGAGATGTGAATGACATGCCTTAAGTTGGTTCGCATGTGACATACTCCCCTTTTCATGACATAGCTTCCCAGAAACATATGAATTGACATAGGGCTTTTTGAATAGTCTCTCATGTTCTCCTTCTACTTTAAAGCAATTGCTCACAGTACTAGTGTTCGCAATCGCTTTAAAGTAGGGACATACATCACCACTCATTTTTCATTATGTGATTTCTTTCTTCTTGGATCTTGGGGGCTTGTGTAACCTCCTTTGATCTTTATCGTTCTTTTTCATCTACATTTGTACACCTGGATCTCTCTTGAATGTCTAATTTAGTGTGAGCTTGAAGCAAGCCCGTCCTCTCACTAGAGTGGGGGCTAAATGTGCCATGGAAAGAAAGGACCTCTTGCTTGACATGAAAATAATTCATGATAAATTAGACTTAATGAGGCATTTATTAAGGTGTTGTGAGGCATTTTATGCATCCACACTAGGTCTTGGACCCTTGCAATTTGAGTAACACGTATTTATTGATGTCTTGTAAAGGTGTTGTAAAGTGTTGTAAGATACTTTCACTCTTTTCTAGACTTAATGAACCTATTCATCCCTAATTCAACATTATAAAATGTATTTAAATACATCTTCATATCAATTTAGAATTCTTGTGAATTAAACTTAATGTTAATCTAGTGTTGTAATGTTTCTTACACATTCACATTGGTTCTTGTGACTTCCTAGGATATGTGGAGCATATTTTGGTGTTGTAAAGTGTATATAATCACACTTTCACATTGAATTATGTGTCCCAAGCCCTATTTGACATTCACATCATCACTAATAGGCCCCTATTAACCCATATTGTGTATCTTGAGGCTTAAATTGATCAAATACCTAACAAAGTTGCAATTGAATCCTTATGTCCTTATCTCCTGGCATCTTAGTTGTCAAAATGGCCCCTATGGGACCCATTCACCATCCATGGTGAATCAGTCTCATCCAAGTGGGACCCATTCACCATGGTGGCGAATGAGTCCCATTTGGCTCAATTTTGACCTTTGAGCAAGAAAAAGTGAAATTTAAGTTTATTATTTTCACATGTCATCCTTAGGGATCCAATTTACAATAAATTTATGAGAATTACCTATAAATACAACATTCTACGCCATAACTTACATCTCTCAACCAATTCTTACAACTCATTCATCATTTATGTTCTCAACCAAGCTAGGGTTTTAACACTACAAGCCATTCAAGATCAATTTTTAGACATTCAAGGGTAGATTATTCATGTTTTGTTGTAGACTTTCAAGATAAAACATAATATCAAGGTAATCAACTCCATTACTGTATGTTTCATTCCATTCTTTCATCATTTTGGTTTAATTAACCAATAGGGGTTTGACCAATGCAAACCCCCATGCCCTAACATCCAACATTTCTTTTTCTCTTATTGTGTGTTTGTAGATATAGACATCTTGGAAGCTTGGAAATCATTAAGAATCAAGTTAAAAATTGTTTAGGTCTTCTCTTCATTGGACAAGTAAAAATATCAACTAAAACTCACTTTCTGGTTTAGAAATAAGAGTTTCAAAAGCGAACACCTGTAGAGAATCAAAGTGCAGACTGAGAGCTCCGGATTCCACGTTTGAATATTCAAAAATTCAAAAGTGGACTCATTCACCATGGGTGGTGAATGAATCCCACTCCAAGGTTATTTTTTGGTTTTTTGCATTTTAGATACCCTTTTGTTTGAAACAGGTTCCAAAACACTTTTGCAGAGCTGGGACTAATTCGCCCTGAATGGAAAATGAGTCCCACCAAGCCTAAAAATCAATATCAGCAACATTCCAGAAGCCATTTCCAATCTCCATCCATATTCCAGGTGCACACTTTCAGTCTCATCCATTTCCATTCAATTTTGCATTCATTTCTAGGTGTTTTTGCATTACACAATGTGTTTTCAAACAAGTCACATTTCTTAGGTTTTACATTAATAAGTCATTTCTTTTATTAGTTTCTTGCATTCAAACATTGCATCTAGGAATATTACATCCACTTTCCATTCAATATCACATTAACTTTGAGTGTAATATTGTGTATTTTGGCCCATCTTTCCCCTTTTAGGTGAAATACCCTAGAAGTGGTAGAAAGAATTAGGGTGCCAAAAATCTATGTTGCATGCACCCACATCACATCCATCTTTAAATGTAACATTGGATTTTGGCCCAAATATTTACCCTTTTAGGTGAAAAACCCTAGAAGGGTCACAAGCATTTCGGGTGCCAAAATCTTTTGTTACACAACCTAAATTTACAAACAAAAACATGCAAAAGAGGAAAAGCTTGTTGATTGTTAGCAAATGGTGGGTTTTCCTTTGTCAAACCCCTTGTTGGCAATTAAACCTTGGGATGAAATGAAATGGAGGGAAATTATGAATGAACAAAATGCTATGTTGCAACTCACCAAACCCTTGTAATAAGGTGTTGCAAATATGCTTGAAATGGCTACAATGGATTGGGTTTTTGACTCTTGCTTGTATGATGTTGATCTTGGATGAAACACTTGATTGAATCATAAACCCTACATCACAATTGTTAGCACAGTGACAAACATAATGCCACAATATCCTTGATATTTTGCTTGAATCTTGATGATGGCTCCAAGTGCTTGATGAATTTCTCTTGATATCATAAATTTGCATTAGGAATGAATGCTTGAATGCTTGTTAGGATAAAATGATTAAAAGAACCTTGTATTTATAATTATTTATGCTTAATATCCTGAAATTACACCACAACAAGCTGACATATGAAATCATTAATTAAGGAGACTAAATCCCACCAAGATTTGAAATTAAATCTCAAAAATACCTCAAGGGGGACTAACATGCCCTGGTGGCATCATAGTCCCAAGGCATGAAACTCAAGGCATAGACTCCAAAAAGGGGCCAATTTAAGGTGCACTCAAAATTAGGGTCTCAAGACCTTTTGGGGACAAAGACACCCTAGGTGGCATTTTAGTCTGACCCAAAAATCAGGGACACACAACCATAATCATTAAATTATCATTTCCCCTTTGCTGATTGTCGGGATTAGCCATAAAAATATATAATTCATTAGGCTTGTGGATGCAAAATTGGACCAATCAAGACATAAATAGGGATAAATAAAGCAAGGTGGGCCTAAACAAGTGTGAAAATGCAAGGGTATGTATTTTCCTACACTATAAATACCATCAAAATTAAACCATGTAATAAGCAAAAATGGATATGTGGGTAAATTAGATTTTAGAAGTTTTTAAGGTCCAATAATAGGATCAAATATGAACATCTCACTCAAGCTTAATTTATAGGGACCATGAGGTTTTCCAAGTACTCAAAGTTGGAATTTGTACTACCTTGCATGTGAAAACCAAGTGTATTCTAATCCATCCATGCTTAGAAATTTGCATACTTGACATTCATGGTCACATTATTTGTGATTCAATAAGGAATATAAATATTTGGGGTTAGTATAGAGTTAAATTTATTTAGACTTTAATCCATGGTAGATGGGATTTTGTCGGCATCTTAGGTCTAATCATAAGCATGGAATACCTTAAATCAAAATGTGAGGTGCTAAGACAATAAGATTTTATACCAATTTCAAGTTTAGATGTGCATGGTGAGAGACATAAAGATAAGAATATATATCTAAAATGTGGATACCATAGAATTTGAACATGAATACTAACATTATCATGACTCTCATGTAGACTTAAATTAAACTATTCATATATAATCATAGAATAATATTAAATCCAATTATTTAAGAATGAAATCAAATTGTAAAAGGAGATACTCAAGATGTTGATAAATTAGGCATACCAATTGGATGAAGAAGGTAAGGTATCAAAATATGAAATACTAGGGAGTATCGATCAAAGAATTCAAGAAAATGACAATGCCATGAGATAAATTTTGAATGTTATGAAAAATAAATGTTATCTTGCTAATTTAGAAATATTGAAAGAAATATGACCATGCATTTAGAAATAAGATAGCTAGAAGGGTAACCCTAGTTTCCATAAGGAAATTAGGGTGTTTTGTGCAAGCAGCGATAACACCTTCATATTATCACCCAAGTGTATGATACTTTTGTGAAGTAGTTTTGGCATCTATAGTTGATATATCCCTAGGATGAGATGGATTGGCAAGGAAGGTAGGATATAAATACATATATTTAAGCCATATGGATAGTAGTTAAATAGGGTGGACATTTATCTAGAGATAAATTGTGGGAAGGTTCAATTAGTCCACATTATCCTCAAGCACATCAAAACAATCTATAAAGGAGAAATTAAAATATGTGTCAAATCTATACATGAATGATAGAATAAATAAGATGAATCAAACCAATGCAATTATATGCCACTCAAATGAACTTTAACCTCACTAATGAATAAGATATAATCATCAAAATACTCATAATTAACAAGAAAACATAACTCGATATGTAAGGATGTTTCAATAGTATCATTAAAATTACGTAACAACTCTTCACTAAGAATAATAATGTTATTATGTAATAAACATTAAAATGATAACATGTCAATAACAATACATCAGAAACTAATAAATAAACATTATAAATTATGAAATATATGACTAGATAAAGTATTACCACAAGTATCAATAGAACTAACATAAGATGTAAAGGAATGATTATCATCAAATCATCATGAATAGCTAGTGTCAAACAGGGCACACCGCAATCCCTATCATTTATAAATGTAATAAAAGGAATATCAACATCATAAACTTTAATCGACCAAAATGTCGTGTACTTTCATTCGGTCAAGTTGTCCAGTCGAAAATGGAGAGTCATGGGGACAAATTTTTTTAGCCGACAAGTTGTTTTCGTGACAGCTTCTCGTTTATTCGCTCCCCTGGTTTTAAGACCGAGAGAGCAGAGGCAACGTTATACATTCTTAATGTTATACTCTGCAATGGGAAACTGCTTCTCTAAGCCCGACGCTTTGGTCAATAATTTTCCAGCGACCTTTCCAGATCCGAAGGGTCTCTATAATTACGAAGAAGGCAGTGATATTAACTTTAAGCGACTGTAGATATATGATAGTCATATTTCTTCAAGTTTAGATTTCAATGGCAGCACTTGTTCTTCAGACATACATTTGTCTACCCCATGGCCTTCCCCTGTAAATTGTAGTCAGATCGGCCACGATTCTGTGGTTATGAAAACTGTGATTCCAGAACAAGTAAGTATAGGAGGATCAGTAAATCAGCGGTCGTACAAGCTCGTACATTCGCAAGAGAAATCATTTGTTGATGATGATAATCCTCCAATAGAGCTGATTGAGAAAACTGCGATTCCAGAACAAGTAAGTGTGGGAGGATCGGTAAGTCAGCGATCTTGCAAGCTCGCTTATCTGCTACAGAAATCATTTGTTGATAATGATAATCCTTCCGCGGAGATCAATCCCATTCTGTTGTCTCCACTTACAAAGTCCAGTGGCAAAAGTAGCTTTACGGGATTAACTCATAAATGCAAGGAAGATCCTGTGCATTCAAACGCAGAAAGCCCTCGTAGCAAATTTGTTGGACTGAATCTTGTGAAAATTCTGAGCTCTGTTTCAAGAAGCAGAAGGAGAAGCAGAAGCACTACCAATGCTGATACACTGGCTGGAGATGAGATTTCAGAGGCTGTATTCCACAGGAATCGCCCAATTCGCTAACAGTTTGAAGTCACATCAATAGTGAAAAGAACAATCGCAGTGGAAGGGTCGAGGAAGCTATCGAAACTGCAGCCAAATTTAAAGACTGTCAATCCCACTCATCAGGTAATTTATTTTGTTGGAAAGATTTTTTTGTGTGTTTTATTTGTATAATGTTTTAGATTATATTAAGATTTATTATCAATGTAATCAGGAAAATATGATAGATTAAAAAATATATAATTAAAAAAATAACGTTAATGAAAAAATTAGGTTTCATTGCAAGATATTTAAAACTCGTGAGGTACAAATTATGTGCATGCCTGCGTAGACTGTACAGTCTAGAAGTAGAAGATAAGGCGGCCTTCGGCTCCCCTTTCTTGGTTGAGTACTGTTAAGGATTAAGATTGTCTAGAAAATGGTAGAATGTTTCTAGAGTCTTTCATAAGTTAGAACATTTTTGGAGCTGTTCTAGAAAAGAACATTCTAAGAGCTGTTGTAAAAAAAAACATTCCAGACTTTAGAATTATCTAGAAAACTAGAAGCTTCCAAACTTCAAGGACATTGTAGTATATATATATGTGATTGTAGAGAGCTGGTGGGTACAACATCCAGATTGTTGTTAGACACAACATTCAGATAGCTGCTAGACATAGCATTTTGGATGTATTGAATGCTAGATAAAATATATATTCCTGAGTGATTCAACTCTGTTTTACCCTGTCTTTTCTATAATAGGTACCCATTTTAAAGTGGGTACCTATTTCAAACAGTCTCGAGCTTTCAAAAATCTATATCGAAGAGATCATTTTTTTAGAATAGGTACCCATTTTAAAGTGGGTAGTTGTTCCAAAAAGTTTGAAACTCGCAATCCATGTTTTTTATTTGGATTTAGGCTTAAAAAATGCATAGTAACCGTACCCTTAACCCTGAGAAAAAACTAACTTTGGCAATATGGTTGATGGTTTTCTTTTTTAGAATTATTTTGTGAAATTAAAAACTATTATAGATGATGATATATAGTATTCAAATATGTAACTTTTTTAATGATTGGATTATTTTTTCTATTTTTTAATTAATTTATTATGAAACAGGTTCATTAACTTGAAATGTCAGGTTTTCTTATTTTTAATAACTTTTAATTTGTTAACTTTCATGTAGCAACATTATATGGTATCAATCTAAAAACAATTACTTACAAAATGAAAAAATAAAATTTAAAAAGTGATTAGTTTAGGTCAAATTATGGTGCTCGTATACAAGGGTTTTTAAAACCAGAAATTAGGGTCAATAAAATATTAGTTAATAAAACAATATTTAGAAAAAAATAATCAAAAAATATCCTCATCAATCTTTAGAATAATACACACCTTTCTCAAAAAGGAATTAAAAAAATAAAATTATTTATATCGAATTATGTTGTCCATGCACATGCATGCTATGCTCCTAAAAAGTGATTTTTAAAAAGTGGTTTTATACATGCCTATTAAAAGTTACTTTGTATCATCAAGCTATTGTAATAAATTACATATTTGAAAACTATGCTCAAAATACTAATTTTCATATTACTAGACTTTTTAAAGATTCAATGTACAAGTGCTTCAAAATTTGAGTCTAACTATGAAAAATTCTTAAACAAACATCAGAATGCATTTAGAAACAAAATATTGAGAAGGAGACCCCTAGTTTGCATAAGAAAATTAGAGTGTTTTATGCAAGGAACAACACCATATTATCACCTAACTGTATGATAGTTTTGTGAACTTGTTTTGGCATCTAAAGTAGACGTATCCTAGGAGGAGATGGATTAGCATGGAAGGTAGGATATAAATACATATATTTAAGCTATTTGGACAATAGTTAAATAAGGTGGACACTTATCTAAAGATAAATCATGAGAAGGTTCAACAAGTCCAAATTTTCCTCAACCACATTAGAACAATCTAAAAACAAGAAATAAAAGAATATGCCAAATCCATACATGACTGGTAGAATAAATAAGATGAATCTAACCAATGCAATCATCTGCCACTCAAATGAAGTATAAACTCACTAATGAATAAGATATAATCATCAAAATACTCATAATTAGCATGAAAAAATAATTTTATATATAAGGATGCATCAATAGTATCATTTAAATTATGTAACAACTCTTCGCAAAAGGTAATAATGTTATTATATAATAAACATGAAGATAATAAAATGTTAACAATACATGAGAAGCTAATAAATAAACATTGTAATACATTATATTATCATTAAATATATTACCAGCTAAAATACTACCACAAGTGTCCATAGAACTAACATAAGATGTAAAATAATGATTATCATCAAATCTTTAGATGGGTATAGAGTGATATAATTATAGGGCTCATGGAGTGAACATTATAATTATAAACTATCTATCAACTTTTTATTGAATTTAGAGTTACATTTGAGATGGGTATAAAGTGATAATTATAGGGATCATCGAGTAAATTTTAGAATTCTAAACTACCTATCAACTTTTTATTGAGCTTAGATATAAATTGTGATAATGGCAAAGATGGTATGGAGGGAATTGATAGGTCATTGAAAGTTGATAAACATGAAAATATTAGTTGTGAGACATCTTAGATTCAAGTATTATATATACTATGAAAAAATGTATAATTAGATGCATTTGGTAAGATTTAACCAATTTTTACGCATGCAAGTGGGCCTAAAATTGCTTTGACACAAGTCATGTAAGACTTAAGATGTGAGAATTCATGCATATTTCTAGGTTGATAAGACTTGAAGTCTATAATAATACTTGATATTTGAAACATGATTTAACTAAAATTGAAGGGAATTTGGGTTTAAAATCCACAAAAAAAAGCTAATTAGTTTATCTAATAAATATGGGTGACCAAATAAAAAATGATATACTAGTTGGAATTTGTACTACCTTGTACTATCTTGCATGTGAAAACCACATGTATACTAATCCATCCATGCTTAGAAATTTGTAGATTGGACATTGGTGGGAACATAATTATGAGTCAACAAGGAATATAAAGATTTGGGGTCCATATAGAATTAAATTTATTTGGACTTGAATCCATGCTAGATGGGATTTTGTAAGTAGTCTAGGTTTGATCACAAGCATGAAAGACCTTAAACCAAAATGTGATATTCTAAAACAATAATATTGTATAGAGATTTCAAGTTTAGATTTGAATGATGAGAGACATAAAGATAAGAATGCCTATCTAAAATATGGATACCATAGAATTCAAACATGAATACCTAGATTTGCATGACTCTCATGTATGCTTAAATTAAACTATTCATAAACAATTATATAATAATATTAAATCTAACACTTTAAGCATGAATTTAAATTGTAAAAGTAGAGACTTGAGATGATAAATTAGGCATACCACTTGGATGAAGAAGGTAAGGCACAAAATTATGAAATACTCAAAAGTATAAATTAAAGAAATTAAGCAAATGACAATTCCATGAGATAAATTTTAAATGTTATGAACAACACATGTGATCTTGCTAATTTGGAAATATTGAAACACACATGACCATGCATTTAGAAACAAGATATCTAGAAGGAGACCCCTATTTTGCATAAGGAAATTAGGGTGTTTTGGCCAAGCAACAACAACACCTTCATATTATCATCCAACTATATGATAGTTTTGTAAAGTACTTTTGGCATCTAAAGTAGATATATCCCTAAGAGTAGATAGATTAGCATGGAAGGTAGGATATAAACACATATATCTAAGCCATATAGATAATAGTTGAATAGTGTGGACACTTATCTAGAGAAATTATAAGAAGGCTCAATAAATCCACAATATCTTCAAGCACATTAAAACAATCTAAAAATGAGAAATAAAAGAATGTGTCAAATCTATACATGAATGATAGAATAAATAAGATGAATCAAACCAATGCTATCAGATGCCACTCAAAATAAAGTTTAAACTCACTAACGAATAAGATATAATCATCACAATAATCATAATTAACAAGAAAACATAACTCAATATGTAAGGATGTCTCAATAGTATTATTAAAATTACATAACAACTCATCACTACTTGAGTAATAATATTATTATGTAATAAACATAAAGATAGTATAACGTCAAGAACAATATATAAGAAACTAATAAATAAACATTATAATACATGAAATATATGACTAGATAAAATATTACCACAAGTATCAATAGAACTAACATAAGATGTACAAGAATGATTATCATCAAATCATCATTAAATAGCTAGAGTTAAACAGACCACATCGCAATCCCTATCATTGTAAATGTAATAAAAGGGATATCAACATCATAAACTTTGATCGACCAAAATGTCGTGTACTTTCATTCGGTCAACTCCAGTCGAAAATGGAGAGTCGTGGGGACAATTTTGTTTAGCCGACGAGTTGTTTTCGTGACAGCTTCTCGTTTATTCGCTCCCCTGGTTTTAAGATCGAGAGAGCAGAGGCAACATTATACATTTTTAATGTTACTCTCTACAATGGGAAACTGCTTCGCTAAGCCCGACGCTTTGGTCAATAATTTTCCAGCGATCTTTCCAGATGCGAAGGGTCTCTATAATTCTGAAGAAGGCACTGACAATAACTTCAAGTGACTGCAGACATATGATAGTCATACTTCTTCAAGTTTAGATTTCAATGGTAGCACTTGTTCTTCCGACATACATTTGTCTGCCCCATGCCCTTCCCCTGTAAATTATAGTCAGATCGGCCATGATTCTGTGGTTATGAAAACTGTGATTCCAGAACAAGTAAGTATTGGAGGATCAGTAAATCAGCAGTCCTACAAGCTCGTACATTCGCAAGAGAAATCATTTGTTGATGATGATAATCCTCCAATAGAGCTGATTGAGAAAAGTGTGATTCCAGAACAAGTAAGCGTGGGAGGATCGGTAAGTCAGCGATCCTGCAAGCTTATTCATCTGCTACAGAAATCATTTGTTGATAATGATAATCCTCCCACGGAGCTCAATCCCATTCTGTTGTCTCCACTTAGAAAGTCCAGTGGAAAAAGTAGTATTATGGGATTAATTCATAAATGCAAGGAAGATCATGTGCATTTGAACGTAGAAAGCCCTCGTAGCAAATTTGTTGGACTGAATCTTGCAAAAATTTTGAGCTCTGTTACAAGAAGCAGAAGCAGAAGCAAAAGCACTGGGAATGCTGATACACTAGCTGGAGATGAGCTATTATTTGTATTTCTTTATGTTTTGTTTATATTTTTCCATTTTTTTATGTTAGTTTCTATTATTTTCATTGTTGGCTTTTCAGTTTCTTTTTTTCTTCTTTATATTGGTTTTCTTTATTGTTTGTTCATTTTTTCTCATATTATTATTTGGTGGATTTTTATTTATTCTTGGTTTGTTTTATTTTTTATTTTTATTTTATTTT